>OY720448.1:11943587-12118587 GCA_963082715.1 Harpalus rubripes
CTACGCCAGGAAGAAGTGCTTCAAGTCGTACGCCTCTAAACCGCACATAAACGACGCGAGCATAAGTTAACGTCAAAAGAACAGGGTTATGTACAGAGGATAGTAGCGTTAAGATGCTTGATAGGTTTTACTTTTATATAAATACTGCCTTGAAGAAATAGGCCCAAACATAGTCCATGACGAAAAATAATACAAGTCCATTCAAAATGTATTATAATACATTCTTTAATATGTTGAGAATTTTTTTGTGAATCTTCTTGATGTGTTGGTAGAATATCGAGGCTTTAAAGTTCTAGATTGTATTTATTTTGAAACAATTTCATTCGACCTTCGTTTGTTACTGATGATAATTTTTGGTTTGTTGTTCCAAAATAAATACAACCTGGAAAATTTTACTTTAACATCGAAAGTAAAAGGTCGATTATATCAAAATACAAAAAAGGCAATTGTTATATTACAATAGTCCTTTATAGAACCTTAGTAACTTAAGAAACAAACTGTAGGTTTTTTTTTTGTAAAGATCTTAAATTATATATATGTATACTCTTTAATTTGATTTTATTTAAAAATCACTTACAGGCCTATTCTACTAAAAATATGTATAACGATATCGTTACCATACGACTGTGGCTAAGCATTTGATTGAACGACTTTAATAACGACAAATGCCAAAAAGGTATTCTACTAATCATATCGTTATCGAGTTATCGTTATGATGAGTTTAAAGATAATATCTAACTTCATGTTGATTTTGACAGAATAAATTTATATTTGTTTTTCAATTCAAATTTGACATTAATTCAAACTTGAAATTTTCTTCGTACATAAAATTATTTATTATTCTCACCCTCGTTTTACAGTTTACGCTCCTTATCTACTTGCGCCGTATGAAATTTGATATAGGTATATGTCTATAAAATGATCAACAATAATATTGCAGATTTCTATTAATGATATGATTATTAATGATTGACTTAATACCACATATGAATCCTTTTCTACTGATATCCTCCTTGCTACTGATTTCTGATAGCTTCCCTGAACAAAAAAATGCAAAGCTGCCATCATCCGAATGGAAATAGCTATTTGTGTATTAAGAGCGCAAAATGGGACATTGTCGATTGAGAGGTTGTTGCCGCGCGACGCAGGAGCGAGGCATTCTCTCGAAATCGACAATGTCCATTTGCGCTCGAAACACACACAAGATTTTTTCTACAGTCGCCACAATGGGGTCCTCCACCATAACAAAAATTAATTTTTTATTTATTTTTACTTATCGGTATTTTCCATTCTTCTTGAGCTATTGCTTCAATCTAATCTAAACATTTTATACTTTCGTTTTTGTAAATGAATGCCCTATTTTATTTTCACAGCAGTGCGGCATTTTGTTTGGTTATGTAATATACCGACAGAGCAGTTATATGTCAGATTGACTTGTAAAGTGGGTAATGTGTAACTACAGTGTCATTAATTCCTGACTAAACGTTTCCATTAAGAATGTAGCCAAGTAACATTTCTCAACATTGTATAGTTAGAAATTTAAGGAGCGAGAGTTTTTTCTACTTTGTCGCTCTAGAGCGGCAAAGTGACATTTTGCGTTGACAAAAGAAAGCGCAAATGGCTACTTTGTATATAGACTGTAGAAAAACAAAATATTTATGTGCATTCATATGTAATGTAATACGCATAAATAATAATTTATTAATAATCTAGAAATTTTTTGCAAACCATCACTTCAACGAGTTCTTCATGGTTATATTTGCGTAAATAAATCTCTACTGCTTCTTCACACATCAAAAAAAAAAAAAGAAAATCCAAAATTTTCTTCCGTTATAGTAAAAGGACGATTATATAAAATGTCGTATTAAAAAATATAATAATTATAATATCTTGCTCAGCTACAATTAATAAAATATATTCTTCAGTCATTTTTACTTTTGTTTTCAAAATATATCTAACTTTACGACTTCAACGAGGCATGTGAACTTGTCGTTCATAAACGACATAAAATAACGATAAGTAACGATACGTAACGATACAGTTATTAACGTCATAAGGCTGATATGTAGCAAATAACAGATGAGGTTGAATGTTGTAAAATCGAGGCGATAGCCGAGATTTTATAATCAACCGTGTCTGTTATTTGGATATCAGCCGTGTGACGTTCAGTATTTTTCATAATAACAAAATATCTTCTTAAAATTCTATTTTCTATGGCATGTTGACAAGTGACAGCTCTTCATGACAATTTCATGACGCTGCGTTTTTTTTGCAACACATGATTTTTAATAATTTTACTGTTATGCAAAATAACGGCCGTGGCTGTTTTGATGCATATATCGGTTGAGCATACAGTACTGTTAAAGCACATTTAACAGTATGGTATTATGAAAAATAAATTAGTAGAATAGGGATTTAGCAAAAATCGTTATTATAACTACATGTCGCCTGGTAACGACTCGTAACGATGCATATTTTTTTAGTAAAATAGGCCTGTTAGGCTGTGTCCGAAGTTGTATTTTTATTATCCTGATGTACCAAATCCTAAATTTTAGGATTTACAAGAACCAAACTACGCTATGAAGTTTATGCGCACTGATTAGTGCTAACTGTCAAATTTATTTTGGAAAATAGTGTATCATTTTATGAAATATGATTTAATATTGAATTTTAAAAGTCAAATTGAATTGAATTATTTAATGCACGTTTGGTGTTCCCAAGTGGTTTCATATAAACCAACAGATGTAATTATGGCTGCCATTCCGAATTCTATTTACGCGGTTTCATTCTAAATAATAAATTCCAAAATGTGAAATCGGACACGGCCGTAAACTATAATGTGATTTTAAATTAAAATTGATTGGCTAGAACTTAGCCATATTTACACCCACACAATAGTTATTTGTATCACTAGGCCAGAAACTGAACATTTGCGAGACCGAGTTTATTTTGACAGGCTGAGCTGAAAGCGAGGCCTGCAAATACGAGATCTCGCAAAACAGTTTCTGGGCGTGTGATACACAAGATTTTTTGTACCGACTTCTCCATAAATTCTTCGTATATTTCTCTACACTTTATTCTATATTACATAACCTAAAAAATGAACATATATTTTTATCGGTTTTGCATTGCAAGTTTAATTATAATTACTTACATTTGAGCTTAAAATGCGTAATTATTTTATATCTATTGAAAATATAACATACAAACATTAGTTATATATATATATATATATATATATATATATATATATATATATATATATATATATATATATATATATATATATAAAATAAATATATCAGCACGGATTATTACCCATTGCTGGGTGTGCCAATATATATATATATATATATATATATATATATATATATATATATATATATATATATATATATATATATATATATATATACTTTCGCATATTTTTAATGACAGATGGCGGAGACTCAATTGTATCACGTGAAGTTAGTTGTAGTTACAAAACAAACTAGTCCTAAAGTTGGAACTTATAATTAATCTATACGAGATGTCGGTAATGACAGCATATTATTATTTTTATGACAAAATTTAGTTATTTAAGTTACAATAATTAAAGATTTAGCCCTAAAAATTGTAAATAATCTTAAATTGACATATCACCAGAACAGTAATGCCAACTCCTTTTGCCGGCCTAGGTCAGCAACAGCGCATTTCTGGACTATTTTGAGTTCTGTAATACTAGTCAATATGGACGGAGGTACGAAAATAATTTTTTTATACTCCGAAATATACACTGGCTTGCAAAAAAATCGCGTACACCTTAAAAATCAAGTAACCGAGTTTTTGTAATTTTTTAGCTCTGTAAATAATGTAAAAACTGACAATGTTGTCACTGCTCATAAACATTTGCGTTTATCTATTAAATCACACTCGCATTTGTTTTGCCCCGTTCTCGGTTCGTAATATCCCTATTTTATTACAAATTTTCTTTTCGGGACCTTCCAGGTTCTTAAGAGGGGGAGGGGATGGTTCGAACCCTTCCTAACCCCTACCTGGATACGCCACTGTCCCATGATGCCACGTATGTCATGTCACGAATTCTAGAATTCACTACGTATTTACTGAGTTTACATGCAGTTTTAAAACCGTTTTCAAAACGTTTTTAGTTTTGAAAACGCCATATATACAGTGTCAAATCGGGTTTGAGTTATCTCAAACCAAAACTAAAATTCCTAGGTTTGACTTGGAAACTAGTTTCAAAACTAGTCATGTAAACACTTAAAATTCAGTTTCGATATTGCGCATGCGTTTCTGTCGCTTAGTGTTACTTGGTGTTACTAACCTATAAATAAACTGACAGTTGTGTAGTTTTAGTGGGTAGTGGTACAAAGTAAAAAAAAAATAATAATTGGAATAATGGCAAATCGAAGGATTTGGATTGAAGAGGATCTGTCACTTTCATCAGCCAAATGCGCATGCGCCGAAACTGTTTTCAAATCAATCTATAAACCTGTTTTGAAAATTGCAGGTAAACAGTTTCGCGTAATTTTGACTGAAAACTGAAACCATTTTCAAAACTGCATGTAAACGTAGTAATTGTTTGTTACTTCAATTTATATGGTTTTTAATAAACTTTATATTATAATCATTGGGTTCGCGGTACCATAAGAAATATTTATGTTGTGTCATTCAATAAAAACTTTGAAAAACACTGGTATAAAATACTGATTGTATTCGTCATTTTCTGATATATTTTAATCATTTTTGTAATGTATCATTATAATACTAGTTTATAACATTGTATGTACATGATAACAATACAATTATGATAAATGTTATACATGGCAATGTTAAATAAATAATTTTATATAAGAATTATTTAAAATGAAAGTCCAAGGCTTTAAAAAAATAACAAACAAATACCTCCATATAATGTTATTATATTGAATTATAAGTATTCCTCTGTTCTGTTAATTTGTGAATAACAAATTCGTCATGGACTATTTTGCTGGTTATGTATTAAAGATCCGATTTCGAGTCTCACTTTCAGATCAGCAGATTCTACAAGATCTCTTATAAGAAGATAATATTATCCAGAAGAACATATATTTTGTAAAACATTTTCCTTATTGTTTATTTGTTATCATTCGCTAAAAATTTGTAATTAATTAGGTAAATCAATGACATATATAGATACACTAATTTTATAAAATTTATATGTATCCATATGCGATGAAATTGTTACATTATACTATGAATAATAAAGAATATTTATTTATTTCATAATTACTGTGCTTTATTTTTTCACGTTTTGGTAAACAAATTAGCAAAATTATAATATCATGTAGGTGGAAATATTCAAATTTCATGAAAATTCATAAATATAAATATATATTCCTCGACTGGATCCAAGTAATACTGGGAAAACTTGGAGAAAAACAGTCTGATGAAAACGTTTGAAAATTGTCTTATTACATAGCCGACGTTTCGGCACCAAATATGCCTAAACTTACTAAGTTGAAAAATTCTTTTTAAAACGTTTTTAATTTTTTTTTCAACGTACGGCTATCAGACAATATAATGTAATACATGCAGTTAAACATTCAAAATAATAGGTTACTAATATACGAAATCTACGCCAAATGTTTAAAAATACTTGAAAAAAGTGTTTTATCACTGACGTTAGCAATGCTTTCAACTATTTTGATTTTGAATTGCAAAATTTGTTATTATTTCTACTACCTTCAGACAATGTAATACATGTATGTAGTTAAAAACATATAATAATAGGTTACTTTTCATTAATAGCTACATCATAAGCTTGAAACTATTTGAAATGTGCTTGTCACTTAGACAAAAACAATGTTTTCAACTATTTTGATTGTAATTGCAAAAAGTTATTATTTTATGACTTTCAGACAATGTAATACTTGGAGTAAAAATATTTATGCAGAGAAGGCACGTCATCAAAACATTACAAAATGAAAAAAAAAACTAGTAATGGCCGAGTATAGGAAAACAAAGAAAATAAATACTATTTTTTACGTCTGTTAAAAAAGTACCCTTTTTTCATTAAAATGGGTTTATAAAGTATGCCTTTCTTTAATACATGAAAGTGTGAAAAAAGTGCACTTTTTTAACGCTGCGGAGTGAAATAATAAAACGCTACGGCACTTTTTTTCACGCTCCCATTGCAGACGTAAAAAAAAGTTGTATGCAACTCGTGAATAAATTATATCTTACGCCTTCAGCTCGTTCGGCAAATTTCCCTTCTCGTGAAATAAAGATATATTTTACTCACTTGGTACATAAATATTATTGCATACTATAAGAAAAATACATTTTAATTAAATTTACAATTATTTTAAACTCGAACATAATGTTTTTAACGCATTTTTAAATTTATTTTAAATAATTGTAGTTCATTGTTTCACTAATGGTTGACATTATTGAATCTGAAAATGTATACGTTTACATGACATGCATTGTCGATGTTGTGTTCTGTCATTCGTATGACAGTAAATTTTACAGGTTATGTTTATATTGAACAGAAATCCTACTTGGTGTGCCCTTCAACGAATTTTTAATATCATATAAACTGGAAATATATCAAGTTTTACAATGACATTCAATTATTATTATTATTATTCGTCTAATAAAACAATTAACTTGATCGCAAAAACTAGCATCGCACGTAAATACAATTATGCAACACACATTATGTTTTTCAAAATTAAATTTATATTAATCATCTTTCAATTTACAAATTGACGTTAGAAGAAGTACATTTAAACGCATTATTATTTTAATACAGATTTAAAAGTACATAATAGGGGATACAGCGCAATTGAATAAAGAGAAATTAGGGAAAAATATTGAAAGTACATATATAGCAGCTCGTCACATATGAATTCCATATATATATATATATATATATATATATATATATATATATATATATATATATATATATATATATATATATATATATATATATATATATATTATTTTGATTGGCGACTCAAAGACGGCCTATAAATATATAACAACTTCTCAGTTAGGGGGAGGAGCCTACTACCAATGGAAGTAGAGAAATTCAAATAGCGCAGGCGTGGCTATCAGTCCAGTATTGCAATTCTCAAACAGTTTTTATTTGACTTTAAATGTTTTGCATTAAACTTAATAATTTAAATACACTTCCAATTATAAATCATGTAGACTTGTACAGATAATAATATCCATTTATTTTTTATAAATAAATTTAGAAATAGCATATATTTCAAGAACATTTAGGTCCTCGAAGAAAACAGTTTGATATAAAAACTTATATTCGTGACGTCACATTTATATTTCAAAATTCGGGGGGCTATAACTCACTTATTAATAGGAATGTTTTCACCGACAGTCTTAGCTTACTTATACGTTCAGATGAAATTATATTTAGAAATTGGTGGAATCCCCTATTAGGAAACATCTTGAACGCAAATTTCAGGTACGATCCAGGATAGACAAATCTACCTTGCTCCAGGAACCCTAACCGCAAATGCCATAAAACTTTGTAACGGCCAATTGGCAGATTCTATAATGAGTTTCATTGATGGCTTCCTCCAACTGTACAGTAGCTTTAAAACTATACAATGAGGCGGTTTCACATTTTTATAAAAGTATTTTAAACGGAAGTTTATGGAATATTTTTATAGTAATATCACAGAATATATACATGGCTAACGTCAACAGAAGCGACACTGTTGTATGTATTGCCGTCAGTGTGCTCATGGTTATGTGTGCGTGGACTTGGGCCAGGGAGGGGTAACGCAAGGAGATTGGGCGTACTCCGGTACGCCAAACTATGCCAGTGACGGATTGACGGCGTTCGTGTACAGGGCGGTTCAGCGCAAGAATATTACGACTACCAAACTAAACTACTAGATATAATGCCGGATTGTATAATATATTGTTGTGTTAAAGGCTATCCAAATAATAATAAAGATAAAACAATTCTAAAAAGCTTTTTTAGATTACTGACTGACCCAGAAAATTATGATATTTATTTTATTTTACATTTCTATCGACCGCCTCAGTATATTATGGTTACACTAAATTTTATATGTAATTTTTAAGGAGTTTTATTTATTTAGAACAATTATTATATTTTTATATTTATCAAATGGACATTTAAATTTGAATTATGTTTTCTGCATGTTTATATTTTAATTTAAACCGGAAAAGGTTTTAAACGAATGCTATTTCAAAAATTTTCATATTATCAACATTGATATCAAAATAAATAATATTTCCTCCTAGATACCTAGGCAGACATTTTACGTACGCCTATGCTAGCGCGTAAAGCGAGCCTGTTGAAGGTCACCAAATTCAAATGCACACGTACAGCGTAGTGTCGTACCAGTGGTAATATTGAATATAGAAAATTATAATAATTTATTGTTACTTTCATAAATAATTAAATAAAAAGGTTGGAGTCAAAAATAGTAATTAAAAACAACCCCCCACTCCTGTGACGTCGGAATACATAGAGCACGTCATTCATAGCCAATAGGAAAACAGTTTGTCACAGAGGCATATTTTAGTACAGGAGGTAAACACTCTTCTTAAACTGAATGTATTCTGACGTCACATTCTGTTTCAGATTACGTGACTTTTTCAAAATTTTGCAAATTTTAATAATTATTAATTGTAAAATATCTAATGGATATTTCGTAATATTTTCAAATTTGATGCTCTTTAAAGAATAATCATTCAAAATTTAGTACTCATATCATATAAAAATTCTTGCAACAGCCCTATTGGTTCTAAATTTAAAAACAGTTGGGGATATAAAGGCACTAAGTCACAAGTATATATAAGGTTAAAAAGGTTAAACTGAAATTGCTAAAAATTTGCATTTCTTAGAAAACACAAAGAAAATGACGTACATATTAAGAAACACTATTCTAAGTATACATGTGCGAATGAGAAACTGATAATTTTATAATTTTTATTATATGTTTTTTGTTTGACAAGCATGTTAGTAATAATTTATGCGCATTTTTACTCATCAGTTAAATACGAAGTTCAAAATCTAAAGATTAATTACCCTTTGTAAAACAAGCATACAAGCAACAATTTGAACAACAACTGGAATACACATGCACATGGTATTTAGCAACGTGCTTACTCATATACTGAGTGCAGGTGTCCTAGATCGAGTACACATGCACCGAGAGTACGGCAGTGGCCTGGAAGCTGGAAGCTTCTAAAACAGTGGTGCAGGAAATCGATAGAAAGCAAAGCTTTCATTTAAAGAACTTTTGGTGGTTCCTATGTAACGTAACTGACCGAAAAAGTAGAATAATTGAGCTTTATTGACGTATTGAGAGAATAATTAACAATATTTTGTTACCATTGATTTCAAATTTATTTATACTTTATGATTACGAGGATGCTCTGTTAATAGTTAGTAGCAGGTCATGGAAGCTCAATGAGGTGTTGCACGTTTTTTTTTCTTTGCTTTAATCGAAAGATTAAGAAAAAATATTTTACCCCTATTTTTTATTTTTTTTGTATTATTCTTTATTCATGAGAAAATTGTATTTGAAAATATAATGTTTGAATTTCCGCTTCCCCTTACGACTGATGACGTTCGAAATGAGCTAACCAATGAGGGTATGGTTTACATTTGCCACCGACGGAAATTAAACGAGTGACAGTCATGACAGCTGTCAACTATCACTGATTTTAGTATTTGGGAATAATCAAACATGGTTGTAAAAAAGTGTTTTGTGCAGTATGCCCAAATAGAACTGATAATAGGGAAAAATATTTGTAGTAGTGCCTCAAAACGAAGAAAGAAGAATGAAATGGTTGCCGCAAGTAAAGATAAAAACATAAAATCAAAACTTCTTTGTTGTAAAGATCATTTTGATTTAAATATAAATATGTTTATAATTAAATGAGAACTATTAATTTTTTAGCTGGAAAATGATGCACTCAGGCTACGGTTTCTTATACCGGCTAATCTTTGCACTACTGGAGCATAAGAGAGATTGATAAATCTAGAATAAAACATTACTAGACGGTATTTCTTAAGACCACTACTGGCGATAATGTCAATCTCCAACTGAAGAGGATCTGTTCCAAACAATGTGTCGCTGGAATATGTTTTATATATGTTTTAACAATATGTATTCTGTATGTTCCTAACACGAAATAAATCCAAAAGTCAAAATAGACAATAAAGTGTGTGTGCGTGTCATAAAGTGTCAGGTGTCAACTAAAATGGAAAAAAGAGAACGGGGAAAAATTACTTAGAAATAGACAAAGCAAACATGTTGGAGATAAATAAATGTAAAAATAATACATAGAATGAAATGTATAATGAATTTAATTTAATTAATGTTGACATGTGTCAAATTTATTTTACGGAATAAAATTTACTTCCTCGAACATCGGTGGAGTAATTTGTTCTATAGATTTAATTAGCTAGTATTTTCATTCTTGTTTTGACGAAAATCTCTAGAATAAAGTATTTTACTTTGCTAGTGCTTTATTTATCCATCTTTTATAATACTGGGCATTAAACTATGAAATATAACACTGTAATATAATAATAAATAACTAAGAACTACACTAAAGAACCAAAAATCACGCTGCACTATAAGTCAGAACTTATGTCACATACTTGTCATTAAAGCAATCATTGACGTTGATGATACATTTGTTTTTTTTTTCATCTTTCCAGTTTTGTCATTGGCTAATGTAAATCTGATGTCACAGGCAGTGTAATTTGGCGCCAATTCAAAAAGTAAATTTTTAAATTGCTACTGTGCTTAATATATACAGTATTTGAACAGAAAATCATATTTAATAATACTGTAGAACATACTTATTCGAATTTCAGAAGAAAAAAAGATATGTTAATTTTTTTGCAACACCTCATTGGCTAGAAACAATTGCAAAAATTGAATGTCGCATTAGTTGACATTCGTTACCTACAATCAAGGAGCAGAGAGATTGGACAGACTTATGGGTGGCCTTGTAACAAATTTTTTGGTGATGAGGGGTAAACGGAGCACGGGGAAAATAGTTCCTTGCATATTTCTTCAGATGGCAGCAAAATCACAAAAATGACGAAGACAACATAGAAGGCAATGCAAAAAATATAATGGAAAATTTAAACGTCAAACTGAAAAATTTATAAGCTGACATGACATGCATAATTTCTGATCCCGCATTATTTGAATTTTTATATGTTTAAAACATATAGAGAACTCGAAGGGTATCTTAAGAACATTAATTACTTTATATATAATAATATTTGTAAGTTTTTTTTATATATGTTTCTGTAGAATTTCATGGAGAACAAATAAATATCCTGTTGAACATTCATCAAATGAACTTGAGCATTTGCAATTCTTCGGAAGAATTCTATATGAGAAAAGAAAGGAACCAACGCAAAAAGAAATAAAAATCCGCAGTAGTACATAAAAGCTGACAATATCGTTCATAAAGTTACGACTAAATGAGTTATGTGAAGAACTATGAAGATGTTGGAGGTTGATATTCCTTAGCTCCCAATTTTCGCTTCTTTTTTTTTCACATATGAAATGCGTAGGTCTCTTCAACACATCTTTAAATAAGATTTCAAAATTCTTTCAAAAAAATAACACTAATAGAGCGATGTACATATCCGATTGTGTTGCTTACAAGTTTTAGTTTACATCACATACATAGATGTAAAAATATGGCTCAGATATTACAATACACAAATTAGGACTTGAATCTCGCGAAGAGGTGTAGAATTTGCAAAAAATATACACTATTCCTCAAAATAATTATCTGGATTAATATTATTTACATACCTACTAATTGTTCTTTTGCAATTGAAAATTTGTACACTATATATTTTAAATAAATGTTCATAATACATATTATGAGTTTTTCTTTTTCTTTCAAATATTAAAAAAATAAAAAAATTAAAACACACACGGTCAACAGTTTAAAGATCTAGTTACCGTCGTTTAATTAGTTGCATATATTGATAGATGGCGAACTTTATGACGATACAAAAGCATTGAGTTTGCAATCTCCAAGGAGCCCTACAATTGTCAAACGTTCCGATTTCCTTGTGAAACGTAGTTAATTTTGTAAGTTAAGTAGTTTTGCACTTTTAATTCAGTTAAAATGAGCATTCCGCGAACTGCCTTTAAAGCTATGATTTTCTGTGACTATAAAACACAGGTAGGATACCAGCAAAGCCGTGAAAATTTGATAGCAGCTTTTGGCGATGCTGCCCCTTCATTATCCGCTGTTAGTCATTGGTTCCGCGAATTTCGACCAGGGCGAGAGCTGTTAGAAGACGAAGCAAGACCTGCGGATGCTGCCTTTTCAGAAATGTTCGTGTGGCAAGCTTGATTCAGTACAATCGAAATATTACTTATAGGAAGCTTCTGGAAGAAGTGAAGATTGGATCCTCGGCGGTGAATACCATTTTGCATAAACATCTTGGGGTAAGAAAGCTAGTAAGCCGTTGGATACCGCATTTGCTCTAAGAAAGTCAAAAACAGGATCGAGTAGAATGGTGTAAATTTTGGGTATACAGTTACGACCATGAAACTAAACAGCAGTCTAGTGTTTGGGAATTCAAAGATGAGGACTTTCCCATAAAAGTAATTCGTGGTAGAAGCGTCAATAAGAAAATGATTGCTGTTTTTTTCCGCCGAAGTGGTCCTGTTGCTGTTATTCCACTTGAAGATCTGTTAATTTTGAATGGTACTGCGAAATGGCTTTACCACAGATATTTGCAAAATTACAAACACTGCTGCCAGAACATTGGATTTTTTGAAAGATTCGGGAGTTCAATTGGTAACTTATCCTCCGTATAGCCCAGCTCTGGCGCCGTGCGATTTTTTTTGTTTCCAACTGTTAAAAAAATGATGCGAGGTAAAATATTTTCCAGCGCAGATACAGCATATTTTTAAATTTAAAAACTACAAACAGGCATCTACCAGGTGAATTGTGAATGCGGAAAAACATACATAGGAGAAACAAAACGACCATTGGATACCAGAATAAAGGAACACAGACGATACACTGAGAGAGGAGAGGTCAAAATCCGGACTTGCAGACCATGCGTGGGAACACCATCACCGTATCGAGTGGGAGGGAGCAAAAATCCTCAAGAAAGAAGAACATTGGTATAAGAGGAAGTTCAAAGAAGCCGCCATCATTCAAAAGAACAAAAAAAATACAGTTTTCAGCCAGCCGAGTGTGGAAATTCGGCCAATCTGGAGGAAACACAGCAGACTCCAGCCTAACCATTGAGACCCAATCACCCAGGACGCTCGACCCAGCCATTGGACTCGATCAGCCACCCGTCACTAATGTTCACCCCCTTAACACCAGATATAAAGCTCGTATGTTAAGGAATTAGTCAGTAGTGTCAGATCACCTAATGACGACAGCAGATTTTCGCTTTCGAAACGTTGTGAAGAATTTGTGTTTTTACAAATAAAGATAATGGAAGTTCAAAATAAAATCGTTTTAATTCACAGATACAGCAGTTACAGAATTTCAAAAAAAATTAAGAACCTTTCAGAAAATGAATTTTTCGAATGTTTTAAAAAGTGGTTTCAAAGAATGCACAAGTGTCTGAACGGAGAATATTTTGAAAAACAATAAAAAAAATTGTTTAAAAATGCAACGGTTTTTTTAATAACTAACAATTTTTAACGCAACCCTCCTACTTACTTCCGACACAAAGTAAATAAAATAAAATAATAATAAAAACGTATGATAACATTTAATTTTTATTTTTTATTTAAAATTATTATTATCGTGACCTGCTAGGAAGTTAAAGGCTAAGCAGATAACTGAATTTTTACTGTGACAGGAAATAAGTATTATTCATTTTATTATGTCTTTGTATAACAGTGCCGTCATCATACATAATTTTTAAAATTATTGCTCCTGGAAACTATGAATATTTAAATTATTTTTTAAAAAATAAAGTAATATTATTTTTTTACTAGTTTTAATATAATACAAATAACTTTTTTTAAAACACGGATAATAAATTGCCAGCGAGTTGATTATATGACAGTGGTCAGTCACAGTCATTTACAAAATGACCGTCAGGTCATTTTAGCTCATGACCATGACAGTCAATATTCCGTCATTTTAAAAATGACGCGTTTGTCATTTTGAAAATGACGATCAGGAACATGCATTCGTTTTTACCTCCCGCTACCCTTGGTAAGGGAGGTATACGGACCGTGCTAAAAATCGCATATCGAGATTTTGGTAAATGACCACGTTTTAAGGTCCCTAGAATCCAATTTTAACATTTTCACGATGATATCTGTGTGTATGTATGTGCGTATGTAATACTATCATTCAGAAAATTTTGAAATCTTGTATTTCGAACTTTTCCTGTATTGGAAAGAGCCCATTAGATTTTGGTGTAAATCGAATAACCGGAAATGGCATTTTACTAGAAGCTCAAAATAGTTTATCTTCGAAAAATACCTTTAAATGTTATTTTTTCGAGATTAATGTTATTATAAAAATTAAAGATTATTAAATTTTCTATAGATTTGCATTAATACGTTTTCTATATATTTTACGGATAAATTTATAAAATTATCTATAATTTAAATCCTAGAGCCTACGCTTTAAACAAACAAAACGCAGTTATTCAAATGTATGTAACTGAAGGATAAATGCCACTATCAAATAACTCATCATTTCAAAATAATATTAGTAACGTTTTAAAAAGGAAAAAGTAATTAGAACAATAGAAAAGGAATTCAATACAGTTTCCAGCATAAGTAAATATGTAGGTATCTATTTAGATTAATAAAAATTAACGATTCGCAAAAATATTTAAGCTAATCCTCATTTTTGGATTAGTGAATTCTATTCTATCCCGGTATTTAAAATTTAATCTTCATTTTATTATAGTTCCGGTGGCTCAATGGTTAGAGCAACGCCTCATGTCATGAGTGCTCTCGGGGCTCTGGGTTCGAATCCCACTAAGGCATGGATGTGTGTGAATGTGAACCCACTCTCCTGTTGAGAGGTTTTAAAAAAAGGTAGCTACGTGGATTAGATTAGACTATATTTTAAGATATAAACTGCAAAATTAGAGTAAAATGCGCTAATCCAAAAAACTTGACCTTTTTTGTGACTCGGGCTGTAAATGGCGGGAGGTATTGTGTTGGCCACACCAGATTTTTTAAACACGGATAATAAATTGCCAGCGATCGGATACGATTTCATGTTGTTAGAACAACAATCGGCCAATTTTAGCACTCTATTTTAGAATATTGTTATTAAAAGATCGGAGGTGGTCAACAGATTACCAAACGTCCTAAAATGAATACATTACTTATAATATTATGAATAAAACAATAAAGTACCACATCCGGTTGCTCCTAATAAATTTGAATACGACATTTATTGAATTGCTGTCAATAAATAAAAAAATGTTTAAAATATATTAAATAAAAATTATATTAGTAATGTAAGTAATCACCCTTAATCAATTGTCTATACTAATGATCATTGTTTTTTATTTATTTTAATATTCTTGTTATCACATATTTATTTATGTATTTTTTGCTCAACTAATAAAAATAATGGAGATAATTCATATTTAATCTACAGAAACCAGCTGCAATTTATTATAAGTTCATATGCACTAATTAATTTTTCAGTGCACATGTACTAAGTTCTAGTATCTGCTATGATTTTGTTTAATCATGTGTACTTTAGTTTAGATGACTTATCATTCTTCCTTATTTTATAAATTAAATTTGTTTTTTTCTTCATTTATTAGTATAGTTAACAACTATTATCTACTTAAAACATTTATATTGCAGTACGTACATCTGCACTTTATCAACGTAGAAAAAAATTAAACAACTTTCCTGGTTCACAATGAGAATTACTAATAATCATAGAATGTAATTACTAATAAATAATAAATTGTAACCTTTCAATAAACCTATGCAGTATAAAATTAGAATTTAACATCTTTTTATTGATCTTTGCCCTAATTCACACGGCCTACTTTTCTTACCATTTTTATGATTTTGTTATTTATGGTACAAGTGGGTAAAGACATATTTTATTCACAAATCCGCAAACGCAACGCGGAAATGCGGATTACATCTTATGTGCCAATTTCCGCCAGTGGATAAAATGTATTTCTTTATTACGAGTACTATTTGGCCGAATACCGGTTAGAGACCTGATATCCGGTACCCGCCGGATAATAAAGAAAAAAGATATTTATAAAAATAAATAATAATAACTACGGGCATTTACCAGACGTCATCTCACTGGCACTCATTGCTGGCTTGAAGAGTGCATCACAGGGGTCATTTTTAGGCCATTTCAAATTCTAAATAATTTTGGCGTTGGTCTGGATCGAACTCGGTTCCCTAACCTAACGCGAAACTTCTGCAGGTTTGTACTTGTTTTTATATTCTGCAGTATTTCTTGATAGAATTTTGGGCTAACACTGAGTATGTAACAATGTAGTTCATTATGCTACTTTGAGAAACATTTATAGTATAGTATATTTAAAATATGTTTGCTGAGATTGGAAAAATTATTGTCCGAAACGTCCTTTATATTCAATAAATGACATATGACTGATGTCATAAATAACGAAGGAACTTACGGCCTACTTATTTAATTCCAAATATTAGATTTTGGCTAAAATTGATAAACCGGAAGTGATACTTAAAGCTCTGAACAGATTTTCGTGAAAAATATATTATGATATATTCCAAAATTTTTCAAATTTGTTATTTAAAACTTTTATATGACGGTGAACAACATATTAGATTTTGACTAAAATTGATAATTCAGAAGTGATACTTTACTTGAAGCTCTGAACAGATTTTCGTGAAAAATAGATTATGATATATTCAAAAAAATTTCAAATTTGGTATTTAAAATTTTTATATGAAGGTGAACAACATATTAGATTTTGACTAAAATTGCTAATCCGGAAGTGATACTTTACTTGAAGCTCTGAACAGATTTTCGTGAAAAATATGATATATTCCAAAACTTTTCAAATTTAGTATTTGAGACTTTTGTATAAAAGAGAAAAAAATATTAGATTTTGGCTAAAATTGACAAACCAGAAGTGATACTTTACTTGAAGCTCTGAATAAATCCTGAGAAATATATTGATATATTCCTTAATTTTTCAAATTTGGTATTTAAAACTTTCATATTAATGAGAACGACGTATTATATTTTTTCTAATATTAATAAACCGGAAATAGTACTTTACTTGAAGCCATAAACATATTTTAGAAAAAATATTTTAAAATATGATCCAAAACTTATCAAATTTGATATTTAAAACTCATATATAATTTAAAACATCAACCGGAAGTGACTTTACTTAAAGCTCATTGCTATTTTAAACATAGAATTGGCGATAGGTCATGTGCCGGTCACATCAGATTTTTTATAAAATAAAATAGTGTTTATTAAACTTAACTCGTCAAAATATGGATGGATCAAAATATTTAATAGGTACTCGTAATATTTTTCCCTTCATTATCCATAGTACGCAATATTTGTTCAATTTTTGGTTTTAAATTTAGATTTTTTTTGCACTTATAGTTTATGCTTTATAGTAGATTCTAGATAGAACATACGTATATGTCTAGTAAATAGAATTTATTCATATTAAAATCTTATATACATATTTTTTAGACAGCGATCCCCTTAATCTGAAATGATTTAATTATCAACCATTTGTACAAATCAGATAGATAAGTATATCAATAATAATACAAATAGATATAAATATATGTATTTCGTAACTATTTTGAAATTGTAATTATAGGCTAGACTTTTATTTAAATAAATTCAAGTCTCGAACAATGTAAGTCGTAGCAAGACTTTGTTTTTCTGTGAATGAATGAATGAATAACGAATAATAGCAAAATAATATTTATTTGGGTGAAGTATAAATATTAGACGATTATTATTAATTAAAACAAATGTTTATGAAGACAATTACTAATATTAAACAATTATTAAAAATTAATTAAGACTAAAACTATAATTAACTAGATAACACTAACACTATTTATTTATTTAATCAATTAACACTACTATTTATTTCCACGATATTACTAATTTGATATTTCCACTATTTATATCACTTTTTTATATCACATTCAACTGTCCGCCTACCGACCTCCACAACGTCTATATACTCAACTGACTCAACAGCGTGTGTATATTCAACTGCTCGGACAGAAGTCACACCTTTCACCTCACTATCTGTCTATTTATGTAATTCTCTCACTTCCACAGCCTCAGTATCACCAACTGTTCGTATGCCACAATTCTTCACCACTACTGCCGAATATCCACTTCCACTTGCCGTTACTGTCCTCGTATACCTAGCTTCCCAATACTCTTCAACACTACCGAGTATTCTCTTTAACAGCTATCCCGGTCCCGGTATACCAGTAACTTCCAGACTCGCTGTTACTGTCCTTGTACACTATAGCTTCCCAATACTCATCAACGCTACCGAGTATTCACATCCACAGCTATCCCGGTTAACCAGTAACTTCCCGAATTCTCCACTCAACACTATACTGCATACGCTCACCACGATACTGCTGTGCTTCACTAACACTCTATGTGTCTATATGTCTCTCCATGTAACTAACTCTCGAGCGTCCCTTTTATACAGCTGCTATTAACTTCCAGAGAGCTCTAGAATGTTCGACCGCATAATAACAATGAACACAAAAGGTTCAGGCGACCGGAAGTAATTATACATGTCGCGGCTTGTTTGTTTACGTAGCCCGGCTGCTAGTGCGATTGCCTCATCGCTGTACTTAGACGCTTGTTCAGCGTAGCAGCGGGGCTCACACGTTACAGTATATATACATGAGAATAATTTTGACAACGTCTAATAAAACACCAACTTTTCTTACTATTTGTCGAAAACTCTTGCTTTCATCTCTCAAACTATTAATTATTACACAAATATTTTTCTTTTCTTGTTCTTGTTGTAATCTGTATACAAAGAAAAATTGCTCAAGTTAATGTCTGTGCTTTAATGTTTGATTCGTATAATTACAGTGAACAAAGTCAAAGTCCGAGAGGAAAGGATACGAATCCGCAGACGTGAGAAAAATACAATATTTTAATATTATGTATTTTACCTGTGACGCAACGGGAATACACCTACGTAACGACCACCACATATGTTTAAGGCGAATAACCGGTCAAGTACTTCGTAACATGCAAAATAATAGCGTTGTAATATCGGAAAAAGGAAAAGGAGACTAATATAATCTTTTACTAAATCTTAAGTCAGAAAAAAATAATCGATGATAAGGAAATTATTGTAGTAAATTAGAATAAAAATAAAAGAAATATATCATCACGGCATATTACCCATTGCTGGGTGTGCCAATCTGCTTTGTACACAGAATTCGGTAATGATAATGACATGTTTGTACCGTGCGGGCGTTTATCAGGCGTCACCTCACGGGCACTCATTGTTGGCGTGAAGAGTGCACCACACGGGTCAATTTTGTGCCATTTTTTAAAATTTGAAATATTTGGCGTAGTAAATTAGAACAAAGCAATAAATAATATTTGGGTGAATATATTTGCCTCCTATTATTAAAATATAAAATATTATCCTTTACGACATATTTTTTTAATTAAAATAAATATAATATTTTCTTTTTTCTGATTGTCCAGAAAAGATTAATAGTCACCACAGGATTTTCGATCTACTATTGTTTCTGAGCTACAGGCAAAAACTCGTTTTTCGCTCATTTTGAAAATATATCATATCTTATTTATTATGATAGTTAGAGAAAAATTGTTTTTACAAAAATTTTACCATTTCTTAGACAGAATAAAATGGCGCAATTATATTTTTTGAAAACTTAATAATTCTCGAGATATAACACAAACTTATGATTTTTTAAATAGGAACCTATGTTGAAAATAGTCTCTTCTTTTTGCTTTATTTATAAGCTTTTCAATTATATATAACAAGTCTACATTCTTTTGTTTCAAACATTAATAAAAGACGAATTATTAATTTATTGGGGTGAAAATATTGGAAATTATTAAGAAACAAATTAAAAAATCTATTACAGTAGTATTTGTTTCAGTTATACTGATTTTTTCAATTTATTTACTTCAAAAGCATATTAAACCATTTTTTTTCGGATTGTGTCAAAGCCAACTGTAACGTCGATAAATAGTAATTTATCTAACCCGAAAATAACTGGTTAAGAATAATTTTGAGAACATAATTAATAGATATAGAATCAAAATAAACAAATGATGATCTGTAATAGATTTTTTTTCATTTGTTTCTTAATAATTTCCAATATTTTCACCCTAATAAATTAATAATTCGTCTTTTATTAATGTTTAAAACAAAAGAATGTAGACTTGTTATATATCATTGAAAAGCTTATAAATTAAGCAAAAAGAAGAGACTATTTTTAACATACGTTTCCATTTAAAAAATCATAAGTTTGTGTTATATCTCGAGAATTATTAAGTTTTCAAAAAATCTAATTACACCATTTTATTCTATCTAAAAAGCGATAAATTTTTTGTATCTATCTCTATCTTAATGAATAAGATATATGATATATTTTCAAAATGAGCGAAAAACGAGTTTTTGCCTGTAGCTCAGAAACAAAAGAAGATCGAAAATTCCTGTTGACTATTAAACTTTTCTGGAAAAGTTGGCCCTGCAATGTGCAAACGGTTTTGATCTATCATTAATATTTCCCGAGATAGCTTTAAAAAACATAGAAAATGAGACACCCTGTACATATTTATTTATTTTCCAATTTACAATCTTTCTTGCAAAAAATAACAAATTCTAAAATTTGTTGAATATTAATAGAATTCTAGAAAAACGGCATTAAAATATCTGTGACGCCACCTGTGCGAAGTAAAACAAGCAACAACAGCACAAGAGGGAAAGCTTAATACCATTTTGTCAAATTGTATTAATATTTAACAAATTTAAATGAGGGAGTTTTAATTTTAACTCTAAATCAATAATATATTATTTTTTCTAAATTTGATCAAGGTCACATATTCTATTAAAACTTTTATTATATGTTATTAAAAATTTCGTAAATGGTTTTTTGTCATTTAGAGATTGTTTTGACTTTGGGATGTCATTAAAAACAATTGAGACGCGGTTAAAAGTAAAAAATGGAACATATTACCTAATAATTATTTATTAACATTTTGTTTAACTGGTTTTTTATTATTAGGATGTCAAGATTACTTCAAAAACACAGACTAAATAAACTAAATTAAAAATCAGGCGAATTTATGCTTCAAGCTACATGACGATGACGACACTGTGTTGTGTATAAGATAAGATAAAACATTTTACATACGTTGTTGGCAAGCATTATTAGTAGTGATGCACGCGAGGCGAGACGAGAAATATAAAATATCGATTTCGTCTCGTTTTCGGATCTGCAATCTCGATCTCGCTCTCGCACATTTTTTTGGGTCTCGTCTCGTTCTCGCGCGAGAGTCTCGCTGTAAAAATAAGCGCTTGCGCACTACGTATTTACCTCGGTATTTACGTATCAGTTGGTCTACAAAAGACAAGTTCGCACCAATCGTTCCGTCTTCCGTGTATTTACAGTCGTATAACTATAATAAAGAGACGAAACACTAAATTCTAGGCACCAAATTATTTCAATACGAACATCTGTTAATAGATACATTCTGTCATCAGTAAAACTAATTAAACATTAAAAAAATATTTTTTGTAACTAAAAGTTTCTACACTTTATCATTAACTATATGCCACTATTTAAGTAAGATTTACTCATAAAAAAACGCTACACTGGGAACTCGCTGGCAACCAATCACTCCGCTTCACTCCGTGTTGGCTCCTATCGACGCTTAATATAAGATTCTTCACTTTTCAGGGACGACAAGAATTTTATTAACCGTAGTTTTAACTGGGATGAATTAGGGGCTGAAACGTTGGAGAAAAACTAGTTCTATAAGATGCAAAACCGATTTAGTCTTTATTTTGCATTTCCTCGCTCTGCGACCGATATCATTCGACTCTAGATAGACTCAAAAAAATATAGTCAATTCATATAATTTTCACATTCACCTGTTCTATGCACGAATTACCGTTGACTCCACTCCCTGTACGTTGCATTTTTCATTGAATTTATGAATCAAAGCTATAAAGTTAAATACTTTTTATTGCGAGACTCTCGCGAGAATCTCGCGAGATTGAGCGCTTCTCGCAATTTTTATATCGATCTCGCCTCGAATTTTAAATTACAATCTCGCTCTCGCTCTCGGAAATAGTTATTTATGTAACAAGTGCAGGAAATCTGTGACCCTGAAACGAATGCAAGTTTCTGAAACATGTCTAGAATAACGTATTTTTTTCTGCAATAGTCCAAAAATGAGAAAAAATACGAAATGTATTATTAAATCTTGCCATATCATCTACTACTACTTGGGCGGCCATGATGCATAGTATTTTTAAGCGATCATGACAATAATTTTCATGACAAAATGGCAACAAACAAAAAGATTAGGTTTTAATTTATTTCTCGCACTAGTGCAGGAATCAGCTATTTCCTGCACTCATTGTTGAAAAATATTTGACGTAAGTATGATTGGTTTACAAAAATTAAAGGATTAATAAGCAATTAATAAAAAAATATCTACTATTATTATAATAGAAAACATTGTTTCAAAAATAGTGTTTCCTAAGACGCTATCATTAAAAAAATATATAATTTGCTTTGGTCTATTAATTAATAATTATATGTACCTACAAGCTTAATTATTTGAGAAATACTTCTTTTAATATTGCACAAGAAACATATCCAGAACTCCTGCACTCCGATTAAAAATTTTACTCTCGCATCTTCCAGCACTGCATCTCTACAAAATAACCTAGACAACCCCTCTCCGTTCTCTGGCCATCTTTCTCTCTCTGTGGGTGCACTTGCACTGAACGCGAGGGGTCGATAGACGAGCAGCAGAGAGGGAGCGTCGCTCGGTGCACGCGAACCTGCCGGGCGCCCTAAGTACGCTTTTCGTTTGACCGCCCAGGCGACTTTGAACCGAACGGAGCCGCGGATCTATTGTTATATATGATGTGTGGATCAACGCAGACTAACATAGCCTCAGTCAAACGTTGCTCAGCTGATAGAAGGCTTCGCTTACTCACTGTTGTCAAATGTGATTGTTAGAATAGCAGGAATAGTGCAAGAACAGAGTACAAGTGACAGGTTATAGGACTAGAGTGAAGTGACTGTCTGAAAGTGTGCCTAATTGGATTTTATACCCCTAAAAGTAAGTAATACTTTATAAGTTATATAATTTGGCAAGAACAAACCTGTTTATACCTGTTTTTGTGCGTATTTTACTTGGTAAGAAACCTAACCAACATTCACACATCTTTGACAAGATCAGACATGTAGAGGTTATGTACCTAGTCCTGCTGAGAGTATTACAAATTTAAATGTAATAGAATATATTATTAAGGTTAAGCTACAATATAGTGAATTAAACAATTGACATGAATTGGTTTCAGTTTCATAAATTATTCAAAATAAAACTATTATTTTTAAACGGCAACAATACTACTATTGCAACTTGTGCAACAATAAATTAAATAATTAAAATAAATTTGTTTTGGTTGTACAATGAAATTAAACTTTAAAAGTGAATTTAAAATGAAACAAATATTTTTAGAGCAATGGTCGGTAAGCAAGCGTGCCAAAGGTCATCACTTGTTCCTGCTTTAGGAATAACTTGAAATCCTTTTTCAGTTTTATAATACGTACCTACTTCATACTTCTTCGCTATAATCTATTTATTAATAAAAAAAATTACGCGCTATATATTCTGCAATGCAAACATAGCATTGAAAATTATAAGCATTTAAATATTTACCTACCTAACATAAATATTGATGATATAGTTGGAGTTGGAAAGACGTAACACCGACTTGTTGAATGATGAATGTAATGTAATTGATGATATATATGGAATTGTTTTTTTTTTACAATAACCGAATGGGTCCAAAAATCCGGGAAACAGAGAAAACTTGATACCTAAACATAAAAATATAGGATTCCTTTTTAAATATTATTTTATTGATCTTTCATTTATTAAAAAATAAAAAAAAACTGGATTTGTGAAATGAAAATTATGGAAATGATATTTAATAAATAGTGTTAGGTTAGGTTTAATAAATAGTGTTATTATTCAATTTTTTATTTATTAAATACAAATGAAGAGCCAGTAGGAAAATGAATCTCACAAAATGTGTTTTTCAATACGCGAATTTCAAAGTATATAACCTTATCTTTGAAATAAGATCCTGTATTTAATCTTAGTCCAAAACTTAGATTGGACATTATTATTATATCCACAGATTGGTCGAGTTTCAATTTGTGTGATAGAATTTTACCAGTTGACCACCGAATCTACTAAGCAAAAATATTTGGACCATCACCCTTTTTTTTTCAATGGGGTCTCGTGGCCGCATGCCTGAGTGTCAGGTCGCGAATCTGGGGAACCGGGTTCGATCCCGACCGACGCCAAATATTTCCAATTTTAAATGGCACAAAATTGACCCCTGTGGTGCACTCTCCACGCCAGCAATGAGTGCCCGTGAGGTGACGCCTGGTAAGCGCCCTCACGGTGCAAATATTTCATCATTACCGAATCTGTGTACAAGCAGATTGGCACACCCAGCAATGGGTAATAAGCCGTGATGATATATTTATTTATATTTATTTATCACCCTTTTTTGTCTTTTTTAAACATACCATTTGAAAGCCCCACCTTCATTCTATTAGTAGGAGCAATCATCTCATTTTGCTTGAAAATGGACATGGGCGTAACTAGAAAATTTTTCTAGGGGGGGCAGGCCCTTTTGATTTCGAAGTGCAAAGCAAATAGGAAATCCCATTTTTTCGTATATACGCATTAAAAAATGTGTTTTGAAAATCACTGTTCTAGAATATTCCAAAAAAATATTGAATATCTCATTCAATTCTAGAATATTCCGGAAAATTCTAGAATATTCTATAAATTTTTGGCAATTTTAAATAAGTATAGTATATAAAGGGCGGCTGAGCTCAGTTTAGTTTTAAATAGCGACACAAACAGATAGAGCTTTCTGAAACTTTCAGAAACATTCTAAAACGTTAAGAACTTCATGGAAAAGGAAATTCCAAAACGTTCTGGAATTTTATGGAAAATTCTAGAACTCTTTCGAAATTCTGAACTTTCTGAAATATTCTAGAACTCTTTGGAACTTTATGAAAAACTTTCTTATACTTTTATGTACATGTTAGATTATTTTGGAACATGTAAGAAACTTTTCGAATTCTCCAGAATATTTAAGTATACCTATAATGTGGATTGTTTTGAAATTTTCTACGTGAAAACTCCCAGGCATCGTTGGTAACTTTAGCTAATTGTTTAAAAAAGAGCATAATTTGTCGAATAATTATTGCTTAATCAGAATTTTTCAAATCGAGAAATGCCTAAATTATTTACTAAATTAAATTCCTGTCGATTAATCAATTTACACCACACCATTCACAAAATTATATCAATAATTATTAAAATATAAAGTAATTACATTAATATGTATTTTTCCTAGCCCCCCCCCCTAGTTACGCCTATGTTCATCCTTTTCCTCCCTGGCTCTTCAAATAAGGAGACTAATTTGGTTCTTGAAAAATTAAAAACGTACACTCTTATATTTGTCGAGTTTTGCTTAGTTTTGGACAAAATCTTGTTGCTCACAATATGACATAACTATAAACCAAAAACTTCAATAAATACATAATTTTTGTTGGAAAACCTTCAATTACTCTAAAAGGCAGTATCTACAATAAACAATAGTAAATCTATATTATTATATTCACATTACCGTAAAAATGTCTGAAATTATGATTAGAAAATAATTTTTATATTTCCTATGGGTAGAAGGTTAAATATTTTTAAACAAAGTAGTTGTATATGTGCGGTTTGATTGGTTATAAAGGAACGTAAGACTGCAAGGTAACAACGTCGTCATACTTGTGCATTTCCTAACAAACTAACAGTTGCGAAAGTTAGCGCAGCATAGTAAATTAGCCATATAAAATTACACTGCAACGTTGCAGAACAAAAACATTCAACTTTAGTAACATGTTTCATGTTTGTATTTGAAATTTGATACAGAGACCAAAAAGTAAATTTTAATTTTAACAATTACAGTTTTGGTCACTTATAACGAACCACTTTTAAGCCATGAAAGAAACGGCCACAAGTTCAACGTTATTTTTTTGCATATAACGAATCCAGAAATAACGAACTTTCGTATATAACGAACAATATTTTTATCGATTTTTCGCTTATAACCCGGTTATAACGAACTTTCATATATACCGAACTTTCGGATCGTGTGCAAAGAGCAACGTTTGTCTGGTACATATTTCATTTACCGATTATTACTCTTCATTGCTATATTTACGCTTATTGTTAACTTTTTTACTCAAATATTCAGTAAAATGCCAAATTTATAACTTGTTTTGTTGTTACGAACCTCGACTATAACGAACTATTTTTGATAGAAGGTAGAGGTTCATGAGAAAATCATTCTTGATTGTTTGATTATTCCCAGTCACTATGTTATGTAACATGTAAGTTACATTTATATGAGAATTCATGGCTCTGTCAAAATCAGCAACATGTATCAGACATATAACATATATGTACAAATGTAACATGTATGTTACATAAATTATACATATTTTATATCGTTACATGTAATATACAGGGTGTATCAAAATACTGTAAAAAAATTTAAGGGCATATAGTAGTGACCAAAATGAGCAAAAAAGCTTAATCAACGTGGGTCCGATCTTCCATAGTTTCCGAGATCTGGGGCAGTGAAAAATGAGTTTTTACGGGGTTTACGTCTGCTATCTTGAAAACTATAATAATAATAAATGGGATTTTTTGTTTACCTTTCAGAGGTCATTTTAGATGTGCTTTTGTTTTTCTTTTTTAAAAAAACCAAAAAATTGTACTGTTAAATGTTGGGGTGACCTTGACCAATATTTAATTTTCAAATAACTTTGTAACTATTAGAAATTGAGAAAAACGTCAAATTGACTTGTTCTTGTCAAAGTGTGTCGTGCAGACAAATCAGCTGATGCCAAGCACTTCAAGGTCGCTCGAGTCACGTGTCTTCTCGCGCCCTATAGCTTCGTAAGCTGTATAAATATAATATAAAATAAACTTTTTATGATCCAAGGCTTGTCAAAAGGCGCGCCAAGAACAAACGCATTTTTTTAAATGCCGGAATACCCCATTTCAGTTAGCTAGAAAGTGAAGTAAACAATGACTTACTTGTATCTGTTTTGAAGGTTAGAAACGCACGTATGTATTACTAACAGATTTTGAATTAAAAAAAACGCTTGTAATATTTAAAATCTTAATCCTAATCTGAATGACTCTATCCTAACTAAATCTAACTTGATGTTGGTGCAAAATTTTCTTTAAAATACTATTATACTATACTGCTTGAAAAATCTTTAAACAAAATTTTTTACTAATTAAATTAATTGTTCTAGTAATTGATAATAATTAATATCTTACCCACTTATTTATTTAATTATTGTCTAAGTCACGTTCAAAAATAGAAATGTATAATTTAATTTCTGCATTAATATTCAGTTAAAATCAATAAGTTACTCTTTAATTATTCCTGATAAAGTTTTAATATTGATGTACTTTTGTGGTTTATTACAAAAGAACATTCTTGTAGATAAATTACACATCAATGGCAGCAAAAAATCTCTTATCATTGCTGTCACGTCTTCTATGCCGCCTACAGAAAAGTTATAACTTTAGTATCGTAACTTGATATTACGTATAATAGTCATAAAAAAAAGAACTTCAAGAAAGTATAGAAATATCAAAATTTGTATTACATTTCTATACCTTTTCAACTTCATTTTCAGAAAATGTAAATTCAATTTCAGAAAATATAAATTAAGTTCAGAGAAATGTTATCAATTTATCAAGTACTTTTTCTGAAATTGATATTACTTTTTCTACATTTTCTGAAAATGAATTTACTTTTTCTGAAATTGAAGTTGAGAAGGTGAAGGTGCCAATATACATATGTATTTATAGATTTCGGATTTCGGTAATGCAATGCAGATATTCGCGAAGATATGTGTCTCTATCATAGACTCGGCTCGTACCATGAGCACGGTTTTAACTAAAAACACGACAGGAAATAAATCTAAAAGTCAAAATAGAAAATAAAGTGTACGTGTCATAAAGTGTCAGGAGTCAACTAAAATGGAAAAAGAGAAAACCGGGGAAAATTACTCAGAAATAGACAATGCAAACATGGAGATAAATTAATGTAAAAATAATATATGGGATTAAATTTATAATGAATTTAATTTAATTAATGTTGACATGTGTCAAATTTATTTTACACAATAAATTTTACTTCCTCGAACATCGGTGGAGTAATTTATTCTGTAGATTTACTTAGCTAGTATTTTTATTCTTCATTCATTGCTAGGATAAAGTTATACCTCCGATAGCTATACCATAGTTTATCCATCAGTTGTAAAAGTGGGCCTAAGTGGGAAATGCGTGATTTTATGTATGTATTTATATATGTATGTATGTTTGTGCACATAACTTTCTCAATATCAGGGATGAAAGGCTGAAAATCAAATTTGCGGCAATCTGACGCGGGCGCGCCAGCCGGAGAGTTAAAGCGAGTACAAAGAAAATTATAATGTACGTAATGATTGATTAGTAACAGTAATGAGTAATATCTACAATAGAAACATTATTCACCACTAAATGGAATTATAAGTGTAAAATTAAAATCTATACTCAGAATTAAAAATCATCACCATGATATAAAACTTACATGCAAACTTGTTGTTAAGCTTGGAAACACACATCGTACGAGTAATTCTTTCCTGATTCAGCGTTTTACCCATGAGCAATAAAAACCGGTTCAATATAAAAACGGCGAATTCCTAGAACAAAGATTCTATCTATCTATGTCATTTTATGTATATCAAAGCACATCATCATGTAAATGTACTCGAATTAAGTATAATTTGTTTTTTTTTAATAGATAGTTGTGGTTTCGTTTGTATAGTAACTACTACATATTTGATAACAGTTCAAAAATGATAATCAAAAAACCGCAAACTTTTCAAATTTAGTTCATATTTAAATATAGTCAAAACATTTTTATTATGTAGTATACAGGATGTTCATTTTAAATGGTCCACCATTTACTATTTCGGGAACTATAAGAGCTACAAAGATAGTTAAATGGGCAAACAATTTGTATTTCACAAGACAAATTTAAATAAAAGAAAAAATTTTTTGACCAGTGGTTCTCAAAATAGGGGACCTAACTTTTTTATTTTAAATGAGAATATATATTTTTTATTTGCTCATTCGTTATAGAATTTAATTTTGAATCCATGATATAAAATTTTTATACCCTTATAATGATTTTTTGGAGAAAAATGCATGTAAAGTTTTATATCAATTTGATTAAAATATGGTTATAATAAGAGTGCCATGAATGGAAAAAATGACTACATGTCATTTTTATTACATAGTGATAAGTGATCATAAATGTCAACATAAACAAAATATTCACGTATTTCTTTCATGGCATTCTAATTCTGTCAAAAAAAAAAAACACAAAAATAATTTTTTATTCTTTAAATTTGTCTTGTGAAATTACCCATTTAACCGTCTTTGTAGCTTCTATAGCAATGGTGGCTTTTTTGAAATGAACACCCTGTATAACTAATTCGTCGATCGTAATTTTTTTGAAAAATGTATGATTTGGTCAGTACTTCGGCTTCTGCCAATTTCATTGTACAAATATTTCTTATAAAGAAAAATGTATACATATATTTCCATAAATTATCAAAAACGATATTCATTCGTGTTTTTTTTAAAGAAAAACTGTTTACATTTTCAAATAAAATACTACTTACTTCTGGTTATCCCGAGAGTTATCCTGGTTCATTATTTTTTTTTTATTACACGACTAAATGGCAACCAACAACAATGTAGTAAACGAAGAAACACTTTACGCTTGTCATCTTGTCAAGTTGAAATTTCTAAACATTTTTAGCTCTTTATACTTGGTGGTTATACTAGAATATCATTGTAATTATAAACGTAAACAAAAACATGTGATGCTTTTTGTTTGATGGTTTGTGCACAATTCAGGGTTATTTACTATCGACAATTAGTGATGTAATTTTGCAACACCATTAAAATTTATCACAAACATAATGTTCATTATAGAATTTGTTTTACTAGCACAATTTTGTTTCGATTAATATAACCAAAATTGTAAAATTTATATAATTATGTTAAATACCATATAATATGTACTTGCTAATGCACATTCTTAAGCCGGAATCCTACGGCGCGAAGCGCGCCGAGCCTGGTCCGTGACTCGGGCCGCTTCGCGCCATGGGATGGCTTGCCGTGGCTTGGCGTGGCAACCAATATAAACAATTACAGGCGAGGCAAAGCAAGGCTAGTCGGTGCAACTATTTTGCGTCTACACGTTGGCGAGTATTTGGCGCAGACCATTGTGCTTCATCTACACGTTGGCCCAAGTTAGGCGAATGAAAGCCAACGCCAAGTTTACACCAACGTGTGGAAAGGCTTTTTGTCAAACTTTGTCGGAACTCGCATTGGCCGCTCGCCTTTTGCCAACGCTCGCCTCAGTGTCGGTTTATGGTGCACGAGTCAAAGTAACGAGAAACGTCTGATACTGGCCTGATTGTCGAGGCCAAATACATGCCAACGTGTAGACGCAAAATATTTGCGCCGACTCGCCTTGCTTTGCCTCGTCGGTATTTGTTTATATTGGTTTATTGGCGTTAGTTGGCCCAACGTGTAGATGAGGCTTTAGACCAGACGTTTCTCGTTTCTTTGACTCATGCTCCAAAAACCGACACTGAGGCGAGCGTCGTCAAAAGGCGAGTGGCCAATGCGAGTCGCTGCGAAGTTAGACAAAAAACCTTTCCACACGTTGGTGTAAATTCGGCGTTGGCTTTCATTCGCCTAACCTCGGCCAACATGTAGATGAGGCTTACCGACGCTCGCCTCAGTGTCGGTTTTGGAGCACGAGTCAAAGAAGCGAGAAACGTGTGACACTGGCCTAAAAAGCCCGATCCAGACGACATGGCAAATGTGAACCAATGTTTGCATTTGTATAGTTGGCCATGTTGTGTGTACGGGTAACCAATGACCAACCATCACAAAGTTTGGCATTGGTCGACGTTCGCTTCAGAGGCGGTAAACTGTACACACATCAAAGGAATAACCAACGTTGGCTAATACATTGGCAACTCTATCCAGACGACTGGAACGAACTTGTCTTAGTATTATTTTCATTGCATTTTGCATTCATTCAGTGGTGCAACAAGCAACAAGTCATCATGTCTGAGGGTCAAAGTGAATGGTCTAATGATTTAATCTTTGATTTTATTGCACTGTATGAAAAATATCAACTTTTATGGGATCCAAAAGATCTAAATCACAAAAACAGAAATAAAATTACTGATGCCTGGAATAAAATAAGGGAACAATTAGCGGGAAATTTCACTATAGATCATTTAAAGAAAAAAAAAACAATCTTTAATGACAACTTATAGATTATTAAAGAAAAAAGTTAAGGGATCAGAAAAATCAGGAGCAGGTACTAGCGACATCTACAAACCAACTTGGTTTGCATACGATACCATGGACAGATTTTTAAGAAGTACGGGAAAAATAAACAAAACTTAGAAGGAGCCTACTACCAATGGAAGTAGAGAAATTCAAATACCTGAGGCGTGACTATCAGTCCAGTATTGCAATTCTCAAACAGTTTTTATTTGAATATAAATGTTTTGCATTAAACTTAATAATTTAAATACACTTCCAATTATAAATCATGAACACTTTTTACAATTTTACATAATATTTATTGTATTTATTTTAAAAAAACAAACTAAGAAACTTATTATTGTCATATTTTGAAAACATCACTGTTATTGTCATATTATTTATTACCTCAACAGTCGTTCGCGAAATTGGATTTCGGTTTCGCTAAAATATCGATACACAAATTTTAGCACGAAGCCTCTACTTCCTGTACCTACGGTACAGGGAAGTACAAGGGGTTGTATATTGTATTCATTGAATAATAACTGTACCTACCTAATTTATATTTTAATGATATTTCCTCTAATACGCGTATCTATTAATTTTAATTTAATATATGCATGACTAGATAAATAGGTACATATATTAATTTTTTATAATTCTTTTACTTTTAGCTAATGACGCTTAAAATGAGGAAATATCTGCAATCCTTTCATACTCGCTGTAAACGAGTACAACAGTATTTTAAAATTTCAAATTAAGGACACTCTGAAATGTCAGTAAAATGTTACAGAGGCATAAAAAACTTTAATCTCATGCGCTATTAAAAAATGAACAAAGAATTTACACACAAAAGATTATAACGTATATTTAGTAATGCAAATAAGTACGTATTTGTATATAACTCTAATTTTATTTTGTACATAATATCAACAATGATAACGTAGTATTAATTTGATTTCATAAACAATATTTTCCCAGCGTTTCTGACGTACCTACCTACAAAGTGCATTTGACTTTAGAATAATGCCACGTGGTTATGTGCAGTTTTAATATTATGGAGTCAGTCATATATGATGTCATTTTTCATTTTTTAATGAGAATTGATAACATAAAAATTATCATGACTTTAATTTGTAGTTACTTTCCAACACTTATTGTAAATATTGATAGCGAAATAAAAATAAAAATTGTGGTTCACAGTATTTTTATATTTATACATTTTACAAGGAATAAAACAGAAAAATAACTTTAATATAGTTTACGTCAATTGATACAGCAAATGAATAAATAAATATAAACGTAATATAGCAATTTATAATTTCAAAAATAAAAATAATTTATTTTCTATATTTAAAAAATAAGCAAATATGGTAGTATTAAAATATTAAATAATAATGTTAAAAATAGAACAATAAATACAGAAAACAAAGTCGGACTAGGAGCTTTTTGCACTGGCGGAATATGTAATTTTGGCCTGTTCTGGTCTTTCCGTGAAAATATACCCAGTTTTCCCCCAAATTTATTTGGTCTCAGAGCAATATTAATCCTTTCTACAAAGGCCATTTCAACCATATACTAAAATCATGAATGCATAAATGCAAATTAGAACAGAAACAGACGAAAAGTACTTAGTACCGAGTTTAGTACCTAACCGAAAAAATCTGTGCGAAAAAAGCATATTGGCACACCCAGTAGTGAGTAGTCATTATTACGAGTATATTTATTTATCAAATCTTATGCCTTTTCAGTTTCAATTCAGAAAAAAGGAAATTGAGAGACTCATAATCATAAGACCTTAAATATTTGATATTAACTTCGCTCAAATTTAAAAAAAATAATATTTTATACATCAAAGGAGAGAAATGCATTATGTTTTTAAAGTACAATTTGAAGTCCGAGGGCTACGCATCATCCAAGGAAAAATAAAAATAGCAGATTGGCACACCCAGCAATGGGTAATACGCCGTGATGATATATTTATTTATTTTATTTTTTATTCTCTCCTGAATTGTATTCTTATCATTATGAAAATAGTAATTTAAAAAAATCTAAATTATTATATGCTTGCAATAAATGGACTGTCATCTTTGACAATACAATGAATTTAAGAAATGATTAATCTTACAGATTCACTCTTGGACAATACATTTTGTTATAAATAATGTTGAATTTTCTCAAATTTCATTTTGAGAATTTTGAGTCTTACGTTGTTTATTTCTTAAAATGGAATACCAGGAATACAGCAAAGAATCATCCCAGTGAAGTTGGCACCCCCATATAGGAATTAAGAGAAAAAAAACTACTGTATAATTTTGCCCAAGTTATGCCCAGTTTTGCCCAACTTTTATTTTTTGCCTAGCCCCCTACTACCCATGAGTCAAAAGTCGATTTTCTATGCTGTGGCACCCCCATCAGCGAATACGACAAAATCAATTATGGTATGGCTAGCGAATGAAAGTTGCCGTTTAAATTATTTTACAGATGTGGTGCCTTTGAAACACTAGAGAAGAGAAGAATAGAATTGTACGAAATATTCAGGTATGAAATTTTTGCGTGAACCCATTTAAATACTGGACTAAGAAAACACAGAAATACATTACTATATCTGGCTGAAAATAGATGGCCGACTAGGGTAACTGAATATACCAAATCAGGGGTGCGTTTAAAAATATTTTAAACATTTTTCGTTAATGTTGATTATAACAAAATATTTTGATCTTTAAACTATTAGTTTAGCAATTCTATGAAATAGGATTATTTTTAATTTCCTCTAACAGTATTTCTGCCTCGAGGGTTGCTTACACCTGAGACGAACGAACTAGAATTTGCGGTATTAAATTATTTAAATACATCCCTGAATCCTGTTGGTAAGGTCATTTTAAATGCATCCTGGTATTGAGTACAATTTTAATCTTCTGTAACGGAATACATAAGGGTCAGTTTCCTTTCAAATCAAATATAGGGAAATGTTTTCAAAAGTAACCACATCTATTAAATAATCTAAACGTTAACTTTCATTCGCTAGTCATACTATACGACATAATTTTGCCCAAGTTATGCATAGTTTTATCAAACCAAAGAAAAAAAACGTATATAAAAGTGGCAAAATGGCGTAACATTATTGCAAGAATTCCATAAAAAATTGGTGTATGATAGAAATTTTAAAAAAAGTTAAAATACATCCTTTAAGTTTTGCCCACCCAACCTTTTTCGCTGTCGGAACATACAGGCGAATGAGTCAAAATAAACAAACACATGGGGAAATTTCGGTAGCAACTCCATAAAAAACGACAGAAATGATTAGGTTAGGATACATTAGGTTAGGTAGGTACTTAATCCTGCAATTGTGATGAACTCCATCGGCATTGTAAAAAATCTGATGTGGACGCAACATGACTTTCTTGTACGCAAGACCAACATGAAAAATTATAAAATTGCCCGTATTTGACGTAATTTGACATTAATATTATTTTTTTGTTATTTTTGTCCTAATCCATAGCAAGCTTTTTTACAAAAACGAAAAAGTATATAATTTTTAAATTTAAATATCTCGCTTATACAAGGGGCTAATTTAATAATATTTGATGTGCTAGACGCTAGACACAGAATTTAATTCTCTAAAACTCATATTTGATACTGGTAACAACTTTAGGTAATATATCGCTTCCGATTAGCCTATTTTAACCAAAATCTACTATGTTATTTCCATTGACATAAATTCTTATACAGGGTGTTTCAAAAATACTGTAAAAAAAATTAAGGGCATATAGTACTGACCAAAATGAGTAAAAAATCAACATGGGTCCGATTTTCCAGTTTCCGAGATTTTTCGCGATTATAATACTTCCTTTACTATGTACAAGAAAGTAAAAAGGGGGGCTGGGTAAAAAATAAAGCCTACTTCAGAGTTTACATAACGTAACATAACATATAGCATAAAATTACATAACATAACGTAACATAAGTAATCAGTGAAGGTTTCATAGTTCCAAGTATTATAAATATGTGCTAACTTCATGTTAAATATCTTGCTCATATATTCAGTTTGATGTTGACATTATTTGTTAATCTAAAAATCAAGAATACTATTATGGATACGGACGATATTGTTGCTATTAATAATTTAGCGCAATCTTACCGGACAGGTTCATAATTTCGGATATTGCAATCCATGCATATTTTTTTTTTCTTAATATCCTTAAAATCTGGTCGAGATTTATCATATATTAAAGCATATTTCTTAATCTCAACAAAAGGAATTAGTAATGCTTCATCCATCTTGACAGGAACTTAAATGTCAAACACAAACTGAAATTGACAATTCAATTGACAGCTATTCTGTTTTGAAATGTGGCACACGACAATACACGTACGTGTCCGAACATAACCGACTAACATAACGTATCCGTAAGGAAATAAAATTTGGCCATATTCTATGTTTTCTTAAGTTACGTTATGTTATGTTATGTTTCTTACGAAAACTATGAAATACTATACCGGTTTACATACATCCATATTTTCTTTATGTTATGCTATGATATGTTATGTTACGTTATGTAAACTCTGAACAAAACTGAGCAAAATTTGGGTATAATTATGCAATAGTTTTTTCTCTTAATTCCTACATAGGGGTGCCAACTTCACACGCCTCAAAGAATCCACGGAAAACCCTGAAAATTTTTGATGCAACTTCTGCAGCTGTTCTGAACTGATTATCAACGAAATCAGACCAGGATTACCCATAAGGCCAACCTAGGCCATGGCCTAGGGCAAAGGCACAGATGGGGCGCACTGGCGCACATCGAGTAGTTGGGAAAATGGGAAAACAGAAAGAGAAAAGTGACTGTAGTTACCAGAAGACGTAAACAGTCACATTTGCTTTAATTATACAAAATCAGTATTATGAAGTGATTGGTAAATCCTGTTGAGCTATGACATTTGTCAAAGATTTTAAATAATTCTCATATTTATATACCGGGAGTCTATTTTTTATGAATCATAGCAAATACAATGGTAAAATTTTCATGACTGTAATTTCTGCCCTATGAATTTTAGAATGAAAGTATAAATACGAAAACTGTTCAGAATTAAAAACTGCATTTAAGTCCATAATTATTGTTTACAATGCGTTACATTCGAGAGACAGAGAAGCAAAATAAAAGTTGTAATCTTTAGCTACTTATAAAAAGATGGGAAAATTTTATAAGGCAATCTGTAAACCCACGAGTCCAACTTTGGAAAACGAGCCGCTTCGCCGTGAGTTTTACAAAGGACGAGTGCGATCACAGTCCTTATGAAACCTGTTTTTATACTATTTTTTCTATTGGGATAATTTTATAATTTTAATAGATTTTTAATAAATGCGACTTGTAAAATCAGTTTACGTTGGTAGCACTTCTCGCTAAACAAATGAAACAGGTGAAAATTCTTTGTTGACTGACAGCAATTTGATGTTGATATGTCATTTATGTATCAGTTTTAAAAGCTGTTAATCATACCACTTCTAGAAAACGAAAAGCTCCAAAAACAGTACGTTTATAGATCTTCTTAACATGGTTTTACTGCAATTATAGACTCATAAAGACACCGATATAGAAAAACAATTTAATGAAATCAAGTATTATTATAACTTGGTATATATTGAGAGGGGGGGGGGTGCAGTAATGAATTTTGGCCTAGGGCGTCAAGAAATGCTAATTCGGGCCTGAACGAAATCGAAAAGTTGTAGATGCAACCTGTAACTTGTAAACTGGACTATACAGAGAATTTATTTTAAAATGCAACATATGGTTTATCATTTCCGTGGTTACACACTACTGTCAAAAAATGACAGCAATGTAATATTTGTCCATTTTAAAATGCAACATTATAAATAGTATTGCAGTACAAGAGATACCTCCAGAACACATCACAAATGGTGTCAATTCTTTCTACGAGCGACTAGGATATTGCCTCAGTATGAATGGAGGTATTTTTGAACATTTATTACATTAAAATTATGAATTTTTGTAAGCCAAAGTTTGTTAAGATGTGCTACATTAAAGATTTGATTTTTTGTTAATAGTATATAGGCTAATTTATTGGAAATTAGTATTGATAATACATAACTACAAATTTTTGTATGTTGCATTTTAAAATGGACAAATATTACATTGCTGTCATTTTTTGACAGTAGTGTGCAGTAACCATGGAAGTGATTGACCATATGTTGCACGTTAAAATAAATTCCCTGTAGATAACTATATATGAATTGTAAAAATAATATAAACTCTTTAGGGTTTATTGTTGATATATTTTCTCCGAAGAGACAAAACGTTTCACTGTAATAATTCTGAAATCAAATAGAGTTATCGCTTTCTACTTCCGGTGGTGAAAAAATTGAATTTACTCTTACCGAAATTGATGTTGCTATTTCCGAAAATAATGTTACTATTACTGAAATTGGTGTTACTATTCCTGGAAAAAAATTAATATTTTGAAATTGACTTTACTTTTTCTAAAATTGAAAAAGTACGTTTATAAGAGTAAGGGTGTGTATGATTGCTCTATATGTATGTGCATAGATGTTTTATCTTAATAGTGAGTCGTGAGTCGAGAGAGAAAGTTTATTATAAGGAATATATGAATGACTGAGGAAAACGAAAGTATTATGGTTGGATAATTATGTCTGACCTAGAATATTTCTTACGTGAATAATTTTATTTTTTGAAAAATAGCGTGATTTCTAGCAAATCTCATATCTATAATTTTGTAAAAATTATCATTTTGTATTAAAATAATTACCTTTAAAAATCCCACATTTCTTTTTTTATTTTTCAGTGTCAAGGCTCGCTTTAATTCCTTTGTATGTATAAATAACCAGTCCAAACACACATCAGCGAGTGAGTCATTTCACAGTTTGTGTTTGTTAACGACTCTATTCAAAGTTATACAGTTATAAAGGAAAAGAAAACTTTCATTTTATTTTCTGTTACTTCCGCATGTCGACAGTTTCAAATCCATTTAAAATGCAATCTTCCGTTAGTAACTCACCCTTTGGCAAAGTTCCAAGTTTTGCGTTTAATCAAAGGGATAATACAGTAGAATACGGATGGTTTTCAATGAAAACCAATGAAAGAGGTTGTTTAATCAATAATATTTAAGCGTAAATTTGCACTACACAATATATTCAACCAATATTTCAAATTTAATTAATTTGTATAAAACCAAATCGAATGTTTGTATTCAGAACATATTTTTTTAACAATGTTGTTTTTCTTTGTATTTTCTTGAATAGTTATACCGGGTGGTGGCAGTTATGGATGAACATAGTGATTTAACATGTAGTATAGGGGCTGTCCTTAAATTACGTAACGCTTCAAGGGGAGGGTGGGGGTTAAGAGTAGCGTTACGCAGCGTTACGAGGGGGTGGGGGAGGGTTAATGTGTGCGTTACGTAACGATAAAATATAAAAAATATTGCTAAACTTGCTTTAATAGTTTTGAAACTTTCAAATTTCGCGGTGCTAATTCGTATATGCAGGCAGTCGTTTGTTTTCAATAACAGTCAACATAATATGTCGGGCACATTTCAAATTCGGGCCAGTGGTCTTTTTCGTGCAATGCAATTCATATTAAAACATGAATTCAAGTAGTGTTGATAAGGAAAAACTTTTCAATAGTTTGTTAAAAGCATATGGAAATGCATATGCTTTTAATTTCTGTGCTGTTATTTTTTCATCTTTATGTACATTAATTTAATTAGCTTCTGTTTCAAATTTTAACTGAATATTAAGGAGGCTATATACTTTTATATACAGTAAAGAAATTGGGGTGACAAGCCGTAGGGCAAGAGTAGTACATTATTTTTCATCTTTATGTACATTAATTTAAATAGTTTCTGTTCTGTTCTGTAATTTTTCATCTTTATGTACATTAATTTAAATAGTTTATGTTTCAAATTTTAACTGAATATTAAAGAGGCCATATCCTTTTATATCCAGTAAAAAAATTGGGGGGGGGGTCAAGTACTGCGTTACGTAATATATAAGGGGGGTTCATGTTTGCGTTACAAAGGGGGGAGGGGGTATCAAAAATTTCTTAATTTTGCGTTACGTAATTTAAGGACAGCCCCATACAATTTCCTGCTCTCCTGTTCATTTTACGGTAAAAATTGTACAGGTGTCTCAAATTACGCTTAATAACGCCTAAAATAATTATTAGAGTTTTGGCGCGAAAGTTCTGACGTTAGCGTCACTCCGTCATAAGTAGATAGAACCGACATACGTTATCATTAATGTGGTAATATAGAATAAAATTGCGTGAATAAAAATACGTATTCATTACAAACTGTGATCAAAAATCCTTAGAGCTAATAGCAATAAAGTAAGCCAGATAGTTATTATATTATTTCAAAATATATATTTGTTTGATTTACTTAAGTACATGAATAGGTATAGGAGTAGTGTTAAATGATAATTTATGTAAAACTTCGATAGTACATATTACACATAAATAAAAATCAGGAAATAAAATTAATAATATTCGCTCATTTTCATAATCAAATTAATTATACGCTTTAATTAATGTTAAGACTTTCTTTAATATAATATTGAAGTTTTCATACTCACCTAGTGCCAATAGTGCCATTATTATAATTAAAATAGTATTTAAACTATTTTCTATTTATAATTAAATACAACAAAGACAGTATTGATTACAATAATCAAAGCATAGTTCATAATAAAAAGTAATCCAACATTTACATTACTATTTACTAAATGATTACAACAATGACAAGTATTGAGATTACAATAATTAAAACAAATTATAATATAAATTTATTTAATAAGTAAATTTTCATTTAATCTTAATTAAAAATTACTCGGATATATTAAATATGTGTATGCTAGAGTATGTGTAAAGCTAATCGCGAATTTATGAGCAAAATATGCATGGTCCACTAACAGTGACATTTTCACAGGGAAACTGGACTACTGTAATGACGCTGATGTCACAACATGGCGACCATTTTAAGCTAAAAACTTTAATTACATTATTATAGGTATAAAAATACATAATATACCTATAGGAATTTTTATTTCGTTTTCATTTATTTATATTCAAAATTCATATGCAACATGTAATTTTTAAAAAGTCGTAGACTTGGACGGGCTCATTGTTCGACGATGAAGACGTGCTCATCGCAGAAGCTTCATGTGTACTCCAAAAGTAAAATCAAATCCAAGAAACGAAGTTTGTGCGAGTGTCCAAGCAGAAAAAAATATAATTTCTATTTTTACAGTTCCAAAGAAGCGGATGTTCAGGATACATTAGAATTACATAATTGATTAACATCCTCAATCGACCACTCAGCCATAATGAATATATTCGTTGCAATTTAAATTTACAGACTGAACGAACGTCTTTTTTTGCAAAATGCCGATTGGCTTCAATTCTGTGCATCCCCACTGCATGAAGCCGCTTGGCCAGGGGCGTCACTAGGTACTTTTAACAGGGAGGGCGCAACAGGGCGCACCTTTAGAACGAAATAGTTTTTGACAGTCTGATTCTGCATTTAAATTTTTTCATGTTTAAAACATAAAAATATTTCTTTAGGAAGATTTTCAGATGTAATGAAGCGAACACAAATACTTATCTGTGCTTCTGCAGTGATGTCCCGAGGATCATCTACTATTATTGCAAAATAATCACAATTATTAATTTCCGGAGTTATTTTGCGTATTATACATTTTGCACTACTCTCTATAACTTGATTTTGTGACGTAGTGAACAATAATGTGCATTTTGAGGTACATTGTAATTCTGGAGAAAAGGATTAAATTTTATTTGTTGAATTTTTTGTTTCATTATGTCCTTGCAATGGGATTGCCTTAAATAATTTCGTCTCTTTTATAGCCTGAATGGTGCATCATTTTGATTTCTTATAGTACCTTTCTTAAGAGGCAAGGTTACCCTTGTACTAAAATATGAAGCGAAAATTCAATTAATTGTTTCGAACTATTAACATTTTAAAAAATCTGATGTGGCCAACACATAACCTCTCGCCAGATATTTTACCTGGTTGTACGCATAAAACGAAAAATATTTTTAAATACAAATACATATATTCATGTCTCACTACAAAATAATTATTTTAATATAAATTATGTACAATACATACATTTTCTTTATATTCAATATCCTGAATTTTTATTCTACTTTCCTTTTCTTTTTCTTTTATTCGTCATTCTTTCGCAAATTCCTTTTATATTCTTTTGTAGGTATATTCTTTTGTGTTGTTGACTTTTTATTTATTTTCATAATCTTCATAATGATGTGCGAATATTTTTGACAGTGGCATACACATATTTTTGACAGTGACATTTATGTGTGAATTACAAACATTTGAATTTCTTGCCTTGAAGTAGTTTGATCTAAGAATTTTACATCAAATTATTTTATATGCATTTCTTTATCTCTGAATCTATAGCAGATATAATAATGAATTTATATTTATCGAATAAAGAATTTAACGTTCTTTAATATAAGTATTTATATAAATTTTCGATAAATAATATTTAGATGATTTTTTTCTTGTAACTACTACTTCCGGTTGTCCAATTGTTACCAAAACTGACTCGACTCTTCCCATTATTGTTAGATTGAGGAATCCGTAGTTAAAAATGTCTTAAGTCTTATAGTATTTGAGATATAGTGAATCCAACATCCACACACACACACACATCCACACACACACACACGTGCTTATTCATTAAAATCTGGATATGCGATTTCTAGCATGAATACAATACCTCTCTTAGCGAGAGGTAAAAACTCAACACACGACACGCATACTTCCGATATTAACTTGAATTAAAAAAAAAATCTATTAATATTTGACTTTGATTTTAATGGCAAAACGAGAAAAGTCCAGTATTAATAGATTTCAATAATTTTTATTTTAAAATGCAGGTTAGTATCGGTAGGATGCTTGTCGTGTGTTGAATTTTTTAATGCGTTAATAGTTCTAATACAGAAAAAATTGATTTGAATTTTCGCTTCATATTTTAGAGCAGCGGTAACCTTTCATCTTCGGCTAAAGTCGTGTTTATTTTGATTACATCTTGCCCTTTAAACGTTTAAACTATTTATAGGAGTATTTTTTGGATTCAAGCTTTAATGTAGTTATTAACAATTTATTGTTGTGGATACATATTTGACGACGTTTCGGCCTTGGTTAAGGTCATTATCAAGTCTGTGGCTATACATTGTTATAATAAAATTAAATTAACTTACCAGACCATGTAATTTACATATAGTCAAAATTCTATGAATGAGTTACAGTATAAAAAAAGAATTTATTTTATATCTTTTAAAACCATGTTTAAAAGGTGACACCCAACCTGCGCAGGTTATGGAATCAACCCATTCTGAACTTTGACCCGTCAAGGAACAAATAAAAATAAAAAACACGAAATTCAAAATTTATAGGGAACACAGCAGTTTAATATTGGGATATAAAGTTTTTGTTTGATTATAATCTGATTTTACCTTAATTGTTTTGTCATCTAAATTGATACAACTTTCTAAGAACAATCTTTTGTTTATATTGGTTTCATGATGAAGTATTTTGGAATTTTTGATATCTAAATCGTGTTCTAGGGAAATGCAATGGTCTACAATGGCGCTATGTGTATTGTTATCATTTTTACCTTCCGTCACCTTTAGGTAAGGAAGGTATTGTCTTTGGTCAAAAAATTCGGTGGTGAGTTTTTAATGAATAAGCACGTTTTAGGGTCCCTAGAATACGATTTTACTATTTTTACGATGATGTCTGTATCTGTGTGTGTGTGTGTGTATGTATGTGTGTGTGTGTGTGTGTGTGTGTGTGTGTGTGTGTGTGTGTGTGTGTGTGTGTGTGTAACAAAATTTTCGTCTACGATAACTTCCATACCACAATTCTAAAAATTATAATTCTTTCGTATTTCTTTTCGTTACATCCATGTGAAGAGCTTATTAGATTTTTGTTAGAATTTGACAACCGGAAGTACCCTCATTTGAAGATTTTAACAGTTTTTCTTGAAAAAACTATGTTAAATATAATTTTTTCACATTTAATGTTATTATAAATATTAAAGAATATTTTATTCTCTCTACGATTTGACTGCATCTTATACTTAATATTAAATGGATACAGAGTTAAAAAATCTGATGTGGCCAGCACATTACCTTCCGTCAGTTCTATGTATTTTGTACAAATTTCATACGGAAAGTTCCTTGCTAAATTAAATATTCTATTTCTTGTACATTACCTTCCGGCAGTTGCATGTATTTTATACAAATTTCATACAGAAAATTATTATTTTGTGACGTTTTCTATATACAGTGTAACGTATCTGCAGAAATAAAAGATTTATTATTATTATTATTTCTCGTACATTACCTTAAAGCAGTTGTATGTATTTTATACAATTTCTATACAGAAAGCAAAAGATCCTATATTTCCAGTAAAAATTATAAGACAAACACACTATGTCAATTTCACTTGACACTGACATCTTTCAATCAGAATTTTCTTAATATAGTAGCTGTTTCCAAAGCTATGGCTACTTTATGAAATTTAATTTCTTTATAATTTTTTAACTCTATATCCATTTAATATTAAGTATAATATGCAGTCAAATCGTATAGAGAATAAAATATTCTTTTATATTTATAATAATATCAAATGTGAAAAATCATATTTAACATAGTTTTTTCAAGAAAAACTGTTAAAATCTTCAAATGATGGTACTTCCGGTTGACCAATTGTAACCAAAATCTAATCAGCTCTTCATATGGATGTAACGAAGAAGTACACGAAAAAATTATAATTTTTGTAACTGTAATATTAGAGTTATCGCAGACGAAAATTTTGTTACACACACACACACACACACACACACACACACACACACACACACACACACACACACATCCACACACACACACACACGCACATACAGACATCATCGTAAAAATAGTAAATTCGTATTCTAGGGACCCTAAAACGTGCTTATTGAGTAAAAACTCATCATCGAATTTTTTGACCAGACAATACCTTCCTTACCTAAAGGTGACGGAAGGTAAAAATTATAAAGAAATTAAATTTCATAAAGTAGCCATAGCTATGGAAACAGCTACTATATAAGAAAATTTTGATTGAAAGATGTCAGTGTCAAGTGAAATTGACATAAGATACGTTCTATCGGTGTCAGAAATATTCCTACTAGAATAAGAATATTCTTAAAGCAATAGAACGCTCAGTGGCAAATAACTGTCAAGTAAAAAATAAATAAGAATAGAACAGTGGGAGTGTTTATGTGTTATTGTTAGTTAACAACTAAAGCTAACTTTGTATGTTTATTTTAGATCTTCAAAATGTTGTTATTACAGAGATTATAATTATATAAAAATATATTAAATAATAAAAATGTAAAGGAGGTATTTCTTTGAGCACAGTCTAATCTGAACATTGACAAATGTAACAGAAAGGTATGCGCGACAGTCGGCTAGTACAATTTTGAATTTATCTCCAATCTATATATCTTCCAACCAGCGCTTCCAGCTCTGAAGTTGGAATGATTCGTAGGAATATTCAAATTTTTTTGACGCAAAAGAACGATCATTGGGGTTCTACTAGAAGAAGTTGTAAGATTTCTGACACCGTTGGAACGTACCTATAGTGTGTTTGTCTTATAATTTTGCTGGAAATATAGGATCTTTTGCTATAAATTTTCTGTATGGAATTTGCATAAAATACATGCAACTGCCGGATGGTAAAGTACAAGAAATATAATCTTTAGCAAGGAATTTTCTGTATGAAATTTGTACAAAATACATAGAAATGACGGAAGGTAATGTGCTGGCCACATCAGATTTTTTAAATGGTATTCATGTTGATGAAGTCTTTTTACCTCCCGCTACCCTTGGTAAGGGAGGTATAGGGATCGTGCTAACAATCGCATATCGAGATTTTTGGTAAATGAGCACGTTTTAAGGTCCCTAGAATCCAATTTTAACATTTTCAGGACGATGTCTGTGTGTATGTGTGTGTGGATCCTCCACTCTGACTCAAATACTATCATTCAGAAAATTTTGACACCTTGTATTTCGAACTTTTTCTGTAATTGAAAGAGCCCATTAGATTTTGGTGTAAATCGGACAACCGGAAATGGCACTTTACTAGAAGCTCAAAATAATTTTTCTTCGGAAAATACCTTTAAATGTAATTTTTTCAAGATTAATGTTATTATAAAAATTAAAGATTATTAAATGTTCTACAGATTTGCATTAATACTTTTTCTATATATTTTATGGATAAATTTATAAAATTATCTATAGGCGGTGTGCACAAAAGTAGTCAGCGCCGACAGCGGACAAAAATGACAAAACTGGTTACTCATTGAAACACAGCAAGGTTATGTTTTATGTCAGAATAAATTTGCAATTTATATTTTATAAAATATTTGCAATGAATGCGAATAATAGGACGTCAAATATTATGTAATGCAGTGGGGGATGTAATAATTCTTACAAATTTACCGATTGAAGTCTCAAATTTTATAAATTTCCTAGAAGATTATATAAGGAACAGATGTATAAGAAAATAACTTTTCATCAAATATCTTCTACTAATATGAAAAATTCTTTTAGGTACACATATTTTCTCATTGTAAAAGATATTTATCGAATGAATAAAATTCCAACAATGGTCGTCTGATTGCAATGATGAATTATATAAAAATGTGTTTCTTAAGTTACTATTTGAACAAGATATAATACAAGAAGCAAAAATTGTATAATACTTGCAGTTGTATGAAATAGAAGTCTATTTTTGACATAATTCGTCTATTTATTATAGATTTTGTACATGTAATGTTAATGTTAAAGATAGAAATTCACATGGTTCGTATTTTTCGTGAATTTTCTTTTCCGAGCTTGTGCAACTGATGCCACTTATATTTTCAATGAAGAATCTTCTTCATTTATTGCGAATATAAAAGAAAGATGCTAACATCATACACTGATATCGTGATATGTAGAAATTTTCTTCTTTCCAATCATTCAAGTTTTCCAACTTTTTAATCTCAGTTTCCATGCATTGTGCATCTTGTAACATTTAACTAATATTATAAATTATAATATAAATTTAAATATGATAAAATGGTTTACAGAAATCACGCATATTGTAAGAAAAATTATATTTTCTGCCACAGTACCTTCGCTAGTATTTTTAATTTTTTGATTGTCACATCACATATTTAGCATTTTAAATATATTCTTTATTCATTTCAATATACTATGACGTATAATATTCATATACAACAGCAAAAACTCAAAATAAAATTGTAAATTGTGTCACTTTCTCGAAATGTCAAAATTTATTAGGTACCCAAAAATGCCAATGTAGCCGTTAGAGGCGCTGACGCTCAAAATGTGCACATCGCCTATAATTTAAATCCCGGAGCCTACGCTCTAAACAAATAAAACTGCTTCGTTGCGCATTTATTGAAATGTATGTAACTGAGAGATAAATGTCACTGTCAAAGAACTAATCATTTCAAATTAATAATAGTAACGTTTTAAAAAGAAAAAAGTAAATAGACAATAGGAAAGGAAATAAAAACAGTTTCCATCATAACTAAATATGTAGGTACGTATTTAGATTAATAAAAATTAATGATTCACAAAAAAATTTAAGCTAAATCTCTTTTTTGGATTAGTGAATTATATTTTATCCCGGTATTTAAAATTTAATCTTCATTGTATTATCAAAAAAAGTAGTTACTTGGGTTAGATTAGACTGTATTTTAAGAAATAAACTGCCAAAATTAGAGTAAAATTCGCGAATCCAAAATAAGGATTAGCTTACTTTTTTTTGTGCTCGGTCTGTACATGGCTGGTGGTATTGTGTTGGCCACACCAGATTTTTTGAATATATTGACGTGTTTCACCTATTGTAGCGTGACAATTTTGATAATTTATTTGATAGACAATATCACTTGTTAAATCTTTTGAATTTTTATCTTTTAAACTGGAAAACAATGAAGAGGTATTACAAGAAGATTACAAGCTACATTTAGGGCCGGTATTTCCATCTCCGGATAGAGTTCAGGATAAATATTCGTGAGATAAATGATAAAATATCGCATCGAAATAAAAGAATAAATGAAGTAAATTATATTGAATGTCATTTTTTGATGCGATATTGTTCATTTATCCGACATAAGTTATCCAGCACTTTATCCGAAGATGGAAATATCGGCCCTTAATGAATTAAATTTATATGTAGCTTATAAATCTTCTTAGATTAGATTGAAGCAATAGCTCAAAAAGAATATAACATAATCTCGTGCTGCAGATGTGCTGTTACATTGAATTAAAACATTTTTAATGTAAAATTTAACTTTAAAGAACATTTTATTCTTATAGTTTTGCTCTTCTAAAATTACAGGAATACAAAAATGGTATCACAAAATCAAATTATATTTTAATAAAATAAATCAAACAAAAAAGTTATTGTTCACCGTGGGTGCATTGCACCCCCATTTTTTTGTCCATGGGTCAGGCCCGATCCTAACGGGTGTTCATTTTGTTCCTAGAACAAAGGCGGCTAAGGCTGGGGGCGGCAAAACCATCCTAACTTTTTATAGTCAAAATATTTCAGAATTTTAAAAATATCAACAAATTATAAAATAAACCTATTAATAAAGCATTATTCTTTTAAATACTTGGTTTGGCTGACTGGTAACATATCTAACTAATAGGTATATAGTTTATTTTATTAAAAAACAGTATACTTATGATGTCAATCAGTGGCGTAACTAGAAATCTTGTGCCCCTCTGAGAAAATTTTCTGGGCCGCTCCAAGAAAAAATTATAATTTTTACATTATAGGCGATGGAAAATAAGATCGTAGCGCCAAAATGGCTTTTAAAGAAACTAATGTTAACGGGATAATTTGACATTAACTAATTGCATTTATGCATTAAATGTGTAATATTAAGATATATTATATATCTAAACGCAAATATTATGAATATTATAATAATAACACTTATAGTTATACAGTCAAAATAATGTCACATGTATAAATTATCCCGTCAACTATAGTTCCTCAAAATACCACCAGATGTCATATTGCTTATTTCCTATCGTCTATACGGTGACAGTAATATTATAATCAATTTTATTTACGTAATTATTTATTAAACTTTTTCATTATTGTAATCAAATTTTCTTTGTTTTAATCAAGCTTTTCTTTGTTGTAATCACAAATCTTTAGAAAAAACCCTAAGGAATATAATCAGAGTAACATATTTGCCTTACATTACCCAACTCTTGATACAGGTATACATAGGTACAGGGTGTTAATCAAAAAGCGGGCCATAGGCGTTTAACATTGGAAATCAGTTTTCCTTTGCGTAAAACTTTCCAATTAATTTTAGACAAAAAAGTTTCAAAAAATACTTGTAGATAATTAAATTATACGCCTAATTCACTAAACTTGTTTTTTAACATAGTATTAGGTAAATTCTCTGTTCCATTTAAGCCATTCAGCAGATGGTGCTCGCATCAGCGCCAGTTTTAAGTAAACTTGTCTCTCTTCTCCAATTTCAGCCAGTCAGAGAGGTCAAAACAATTCCTTATTCTCTGTAATATGAATGGCTTAAACACTTGAAAAAATAAAATGAGGGGGGGGGGGCATTTATATATAAGAACAAAGGCGGCTGATAGGTTAGGATCGACCCTGCCGTGAGTGCACCTGGACCGATGCACCCACGTACTCGCCGTCTCTGATTATTGTTATCAGTTTATTTAGATTATTTCGTATTGTTAGATGAGACTATTACCAATAAAATATTATAAAAAACAAATAAATTTGTTGTTTGTTTTTCGCTTCGCTTTTGATACACATTATTGCTGACTGTTTATATACGGTGATATCGATCGCAAACTATGAAAATAAATTGTGTACTTGTTTGTACATCAATTTTATTGTTCGAAAAAAATTGAATCATTATAGATAAATCTTGTTTGATGGACATCTTTTGTTAAATGTCCGTAATTAAAAACGTACAAAGTAAAAAAAAAGTAATACAGTTTATGTAGTTTGTCAATTGAATCCACAAATAACCTTTCAGGAAAGAATTTAATTATTCCTTCTATTTTCGGAAACGTAACATTTTATCGTCTTTTCCATGAAGGCAACTATTTATAAATCATATTGTGACTTTGTGACCTAAATTATTCGCAAAAATCTGACGAGTGGTAAAAATTACAACGTTAGGAATGACATGGACTCACGAACGATTAATACTTAAACAGTTGCTTTCTTCCATGAATTCTTAATGTTAGAACTTTTCAACCAACGTGGCGCGGCGTGCTGAAGAAATGTAATTTATAAATCAATAATAATATAGAAGCGATTTAGCGGCTTTTAATGCGTTTTATATTAGAATCTGTTGAAGTTATTTATAGTTACATATAGATTATTATATTTTTGGAAGAACAACTTATGTCAACATTTCATAATTTTGGGAATGAATGATATAAAATCCTCGAATTAAGTAATCCTTACGAAATATATTTATTCTCAGATTAATTAAAAGTGTCCCGGTATAAATGCTCAAATTAATGCCAATTTGTTGACCATAATTTATCCCTTAAATAAAAACTTAGTTCTCAAAATAATAGATCTGTCCCTAAATAAAAACTTCGATCTCAAAATAGCAGATCTGTCACCAAATAAAAGATGAATACATACTCCGTGAGCGTTTATTGACGATCGCTTCAGAGTTAGTGAGCGAATGGTCTTCACAGAACACAAGAGAATCAACTGAAAACAAACGGTCCAATTAGTGATGTGCAAATTTCGGAAACATATATTTTTGAAAGTTTCACTGATAATTTTACTGAACGTTTCACAAAATATACGCAATTTCAACCTGCGCCAAATTACTACTAGAGAGCCACTTTAGCAACAGAAGAGTCTCTATAGTACCAGAGAGCCAAGCCGCACTAAAAGCACTAGAATCCTGTGAGACGGAATCTGGACTTGTTCTAGAGTGCATCCACAGATTAAATGCACTAGGAGCGAGGAACAAATTGAAATTAATATGGGTACCCGGGCATTCAGAGATCGAAGGAAACCAGGTAGCAGATAGTCTGGCTAAGAAGGGGACAAGTTTTCCTTTCACAGGACCAGAACCGGCTTTCGGAATCTCAGCGGAGACAGTTAAGCTGGATATAAAAACATTGCTGAATCAATGGCACAAGAATCACTGGTTGGAGTCACCAGGGCAGAGACATTCAAAGCTCTTCCTAAATGAACCAACCAAGAAAAGAACGGAACGTTTACTCCTAATGAGCAAACAAGACGTTAGATTAATAACAGGACACTGTCTACTAAACAAACACCTACACACGGGACTAACACAAGAGCCAACATGCAGGGGGTGTGGTGAAGAGGAAGAAAACCCTCAGTACCTTATATGCCACTGTGAAGCCTTTACGAGCAGCAGATATAATATCCTGGGGGCAGAAAAGATCCAGCAGGATATGCTAAAAGATTTAGATCTGAAGAAAACCCTGGAGTTTATTAAACAAACAGGACTCCTAGAATAGGAGTAAATCTGGAGAGTACAATAGATCTACAGGTCGCAGTACAGGGATCCACAGGAGCCCACCTCTTGTAATATAATAATTCGCGAAATGTTTTACTATGAATTTCAGTGAAAGTTTCATATTAAAATTTCAGTGAAACTTTCAATGAAAGTTTCATTTAAATTTCAAGAAACTTTGATTTTTTTTTACAATAATGATCACTATTTTGTAAAATAATTTATCAGTTATTAAGGTTAAATTAGATTAGATTAAATTATGGTTAGATTTGTTGAGGTTAATCTATATTAGATTAGGTTGGGTTAATTAGGTTACCTTAAAAACTTAAATTAGGTTTTTACTGTATGTTAAGTACTGTTTATAGAGTGTGTTCAGAAAAAATTGTAACTCAGGCTAGGCTATTAACACGGAAACGTAGATCTGGTCATTATTCAATTCAAAAGTCAAGTAGTCAAAATTGATCTTGAAATGTAATTTTACGGAGAAAATAATGAAGGATACAGTATATTGTGACTCTCTGTTCTCTAATTTATTTCCATTTCTAAAATAAGACTCAAGAAGAAAAGCTTTGATTTCTTTAGATAACATTTTTGACAATTTCTCGTGTCAAATTGACTTAATTAAATACTTTCAAATTAAGATATGTTTCTTTGTTCATAGCTTACTCCGAGTTAGGATTTCTTTTGAACACACTGTATAATTAGGATTTCTTTTGAACACACTGTATAATTCTGATCATGTATTTAAAATACTGATTCAATAAATAACAACCATTTGAAACTGAGGATAAATAAAATGATTTTACAAATATGAACTATAAAAGTAATGGTTGTTAATAAAATGGAATTATATTTTATTGTATCATTTCCATTAGAAGAGTGAATACGATCGCTTACAAAGGATAACAAGTAATGATAAATTTCTCGACTGTGGTATAGATTCGGTATTAACAATTACTCGAAATCTCAGTCATATATAAATATTGTTAAATATTTATATATAACTGTCGAAAGTTCGCAAAAAACACATAAGTACACATCTCTTTGCACTTAAAGAAACCTGTTTCAGTGTAAATATTGGTACATACTAACATACTAGGTAGCTACGAGATAGCGATTTTTTCCCTAGATAAAAAATACAACAAATTCAGTAAAAGTGGATTAATTGTTGATTTAAACCTGAACTTCTGTACAGATTATTATGTATACATTCTAATTCTAAAATAAACAAGTACGGTTCTTATCTCAAAGCGTAAGCGACTATGAACTTAAACAATTTGTAAGTAAAGACTATTTTCTTTTTCATTTGTAATTTTCTGTATGTTATACGTTACACACCCGTTATGGATTAAAAAGTAAAAGAAATTATGGTGAACTGTATAGTTTAGTTCAAGATCATTTCTTCGACTTTTATAATCCCTGCAATTTCGACCACAATAGCGAAAACCGCATATAGTGAACTTGCCATTGTTTTTTCAGGTACCTATTATAAATTGTGCTTTAATTAAGGAATAATTACAATTAATTAGTGCACTTTCATAAAACTTTATATTTAAAAATGTTTTATTTACTACATAAATAAAATAAATAAATATATCATCACGGCATATTACCCATTGCTGGGTGTGCCAATCTGCTTTATATACAGAATTCGGTAATGATGATGACATATTTGTACCGTGCGGGCGTTTACCAGGCCTCACCTCACGGGCACTCATTAGAGGGAATTAATCATTCAAGAGCTTGAACATCTTTTTTGTCCAAAAATCGCTCAGGAAAGGGAGATAATCGGCCTAATTCTCTAAGCAAAGTTGTTAAAATTAACAACCATTTTTAGTTGTTAATTTCAATGTCAGTTGCTAAGTTCAAAAGCCCAATTCACTATTACATCAAGTTGCTAATATTTAACAATTCGTCGTTACGTCGAGTTGTTAATCTAGCAACTGCATTTCTCTCGTTGTTAGTATTGAACAATCGTTGATAAATGGGTTTTCTTGAAAATTTTGTGTTAGGAAATAAACTTTTACTGGAAAAATAGACACGGCAGCAAAGGTAAACTATTTATAAACTAATATACCTATACCTACAAGTCCAATAATTATATACATTTTTAGACAATATTTTAGATTTATGCAAAGAAATTTGCGAGGTGTTAGTAATCCATTCTTCAAAAAAATATTTACAGAGATATTCAAACTGAGTAAGTGTCGTTTAATTCGTGAATTGTATGGTCTCATACTTCAAGCATACTGAGTCAGTATATGCCCGAAGGTCTCAAGTTTCTATAATTTTTACTGCTAAATCTTCTGCATGATAGCCATGCGTCATTCCTGATGATGAGATTCTTGAAATTTCCAAATCGATCGCATCGAATTAAATAAACATGTATACTAAACTGGAGAACTTCATTAGATTCTCCCAACATTTAATTTCTACGCCTAGCTATGGGTCTTATAAAGAGATTACAGAGCAAAATTTCAATTTTTCAAGTCAATCAACCATTTGCAAATTTTCCAAGTAGCAGTTATCAGAACTGAAATTCAAAACTAGCTTTGTCATTTAATTAGTCCAAAATTATTATGAAAACTACCATTAGAGAATATTGTTCCGCGGAACATCTTGCACTCCAAATTTTTTTTATTAAAAACTCAAACTAATCAAAATCTGTCACTTTAGGTTGTGAATAGAGTAGAAATATGTACAAATATTGAGAATCGACATGCCTTTTAACTCACTTGTTAATAACTTCACTGCTATATTTAACAACGATTGTTCAGAACGACCGTTTTTAACAATATTGTTAATTATGCATTTACTGAATATTAATTGAATGACAGTTGTTACAAGAGTTGCTAAAAATCGTTGTTAACTCTCAGTTGTTACCTAACGACTATGTTAACAACTATCTTAGTGAATAAGGCCGATAAATCGTTATATTTTTATATTAGTAATAACGACAAGTAAATATAAAATAATTTTAAAAAGTAAAAATATTTCGGAGGGTGGGGGGGAAGTAAACTTTGAATCTTACCAAAGACTCATGGGGCAAGCCAGAACTAAACTTCGCCGTGTAGAAGAAAATTGACCACTAGCTCTATATTAAATATGAAGGTTTAAGCTTAGCTACGTTAATTATTGTAGTTATATGTAAGTTCAATAGAGTTTCCTTAAACCACAGTAGCATCCAGTCAAAATTTTTCCAAAAACTTCTGTGACACATGTTATGGTTATGTCGGAATGGGTTGCCGTACAGTCTGGGAACACAGTAATATTGGCAGTATACCAATATAATACCATTACAACTGCATATAACAGAAAAAAATACATTATATTTATAATGTAAACATACTTTTGGTATTTGGGTATCGTGCCATATAAATATTTGGCCTCTTTAAATGTCCCATGATGTAAAAATTGGGAAACACTGCTTTGCGCAATGAATCTATGTGACATCATGAACTTTGAAAGAATTTTAATTTCCTCATTGTTTGATTAATCCTGGAATATCCTGATTTAATACCGATAAAAGATTTTTTATCACCAGACTAATAATATCTGATATATCAGACGTTGTTTTTTATCGGGTAGTAACAGACAGGTATTATGTTTGCCACACGAGCCTCAACAAACATAATTTCGAGATAGGTTGCACTTTCAATATTGTATGAGTACGAGCTTGTACTTTCCTGTAAATTATTGGCAAGTCTATATGCACCATGCAGGTAGAATTATAATCCTACATTGAATGAATGAATGAATGAATAAATAAAGATAAAAATTAATTGATTATATTTATAATAGTTGAACGACTGATTATTATCATTTGCTCTTGACTTTCATGTGATTGTCATGCGTATCATTTACATTGACTACGTTTATCTCGACGTTTGAAGCCGCTTGAATTTAGTAAATCACTTTTCAATCTTCGAAATAAACAATCGAGATTAATATTTGAAGCCGCTTGAAAATGTCAAGTCATGCCTAGGCGATGTGCTCATTTTGAGCGTCAGCGCCTCTAACGGCTACACTGACATTTTTGGTTACCGAATCAATTTTGACATTTCGAGAAAGTGATACAATTTACAATTATATTTTGAGTTTTTACTATTGTGCATGAATATTATACATCATAGTATATTGAAATGAATAAAGAAGATATTTAAAATGCTATATATATATATATATATATATATATATATATATATATATATATATATATATATACCGTGTGTCTATCTTAAAGGTGTACATAGGAGATTAACATGGGAAATCAGTTTTTTTCAATTTCCTGCTCGCCTAATTATTTTAAGCAAAAACGCGTCAAATAAAATTCTGCATCTAAATCAATAAACAGAATTACCTTTACATGTTTTATAACGACAGAAATTAATTATGAAAATGTCGAAAATTACGTTGAAAATATCGACAGCCATGGAATAGAACAAAAAATAAATAAATGCTTGACGTTTTATCTGTCACAACGTGAGTTAACTTATTTGACGTTTCTGACAATTTGATAAAACATCAAGCATTTATTTATTTTTTGTTCAATTCCATGGCTGTCGATATTTTCAACGTAATTTTCGAAATTTTCATATTTAATTTCTGTCGTTACAAAGCATGTAAAGGTAATACTGTTTATTGATTTAGATGCAGAATTTTATGCCCTAAAACTTTTATTTGACGCGTTTTTGCTTAAAATAATTAGACGAGCAGGAAATTGCAAAAAACTGATTTCCCATGTTTATCTCCTATGTACACCTTTAAGCCAGACACACGGTATATATGTGTGTGTGTTGTGACAATCAAAAAAGTCTAAATACCAGCGAAGGTACTGTGGCAGAAAATATAATTTTTCTCATAATATGTGTGATTTCTGTAAACCAATATAAATTTATATTATAATTTATAATATTAGTTAAATGTTGCAAGATGTACAATACAAAGAAATTGAGATTAAAAAGTTGGAGAACTTGAATGATTGGAAAGAAGAAAGTTTCTACATATCACGATATCAGTGGATGATGTTAGCATCTTTCTTTTATATTCGCGATAAATGAAGAAGATTCTTCATTGAAAATATACCAGGCTCTAAGTGGAATCAGTTGCACAAGCTCGGAAAAGAAAATACAGGAAAAATACGAACCATGTGAATTTCTGTTTTTAACATTAACATTTCATGTACAAAATCTATAATAAATAGACGAATTATGTCAAAATAGACTTCTATTTCATACAACTTCAAATATTATACAATTTTAAGACAATTTGCTGCTTCTTGTTCAAATATTAACTTAAGATACACATTTTTATATAATTCATTATTGTATTTAAATCAGAGAAATTGTGAACAGAATGCTAGCCGACGGGATTTGAACCCGCATCCTTAACATTTGTACTGTTACGTGCTACATTATTGTAATCAGACGACCATTGTTGGAATTTTATTCATACGATAAGTATCTTTTACAATGAGAAAATATGTAGGTATACCTAAAAGAATATTTTGTTTTAGTAGAAGATAGATGTTGAAAAGTTATTTTCTTAAAGATCTATTACTCATATAATCTAGGAAATTTATAAAATTTGAAACTTCAATCGGTAATTTTGTAAGAATTATTTCATTAGTCATTTGTCATTATTTTTTCAATCACCCTATAAGTATAATTATAGTTTTTAATGCCTAGCTAGGTGTAACAATTTTTTTAAACCTATTTTGAATTCTCACTAATAACAGTATTTTTGTATCATAGAAAACATTTACCAGACATCATCTAAAAAGGCACTCCAAGATGTGGTGGTAAGTGCACTACAAGGATAATTTAAGCTAGTAAGCTAGATATTATAATAAGTTGACTTTAGATAGATAGATAGAAAGAAAGTAAATATCGTATTGTAACTTATTGTTTTCGCTCTGTGACCGATTCGACCTCATGCAGCCAGTCTTAATTTAAACGACATTTTTAATCTTCTTTATAACGAAGATTATAATCAAGGTGACGTCAAAAATGTAATACACAACAGAAATAACAAAATGCTTTGTACCTTACTGATTTAAAACACAACGTAAAGAACAATTCATATTGGAAAATTTTAAACAGAAAAATATATAAAAACGTAAATAAATATTTTGAAATCCATAACCCCTTTTTCAAATTACCATTCTTCAATATTTTGTTACAAAAGAAATCTGGTCAACACAATACCTCCCGCCATATACCGCCCGAGTCACAAAAAAGATTAAGCTACTCCTTATTTTTGGATTAACGAATTTTATTCTAATTTTGGCCAAGTAGATAACTTTTTTGATAATAAAATGAAGATTAAATTTTAAATACCATGATAGAATAGAATTCACTAATCCAAAAATGAGAAATAGCTTAAACTTTTTTTGCGAATCGTTAATTTTTATTAATCTAAATACATACCTATACATATCTACTTTTATTAGAAACTGTATTGATTTCCTTTCCTATTATTCTATTTACTTTTTTCTTTTTAAAACGTTTTATTATTAATTTGAAATGATTATTTCTTTCATAGTGACATTTATCTGTAAGTTACATACATTTGAATAATTGCGTAACCAAAGAGTTTTGTTTGTTTAAAGCGTAGGCTCCAGGATTTAAATTATAGATAATTTTATAACTGTATCCATAATATATGTAGAAAAAGTATTAATGCAAATCTGTAGAAAATTTAATAATCTTTAATTTTTATAATAGCATTCATCTTTAAAGGTATTTTTCGAAGAAGAACTATTTTGAGCATTAAGTAAAGTGTCATTTCCTGTTATCCGATTTACACCAAAATCTAATGGGCTCTTTCCATTACAGGAAAAGTTCGAAATACAAGGTTTAATTTTTTTTTGAATGATAGTATTTGAGTTAGAGTGGAGGATCCACACATACACACACAAATACACACATACACACAGACATCATCGTGCAAATGTTAAAAGTAGATTCTAGGGACCTTAAAACTCGGTCATTTACCAAAATCTCGATATGCGATTTTTAGCACGGTCCCTATACTTCCCTTACCAAGGGTAGCGGGAGGTCAAAATAGGGAATTTCTTTTAATAATTCTTAACAAAAAAGAACAAACTTGTGCTTATTATTTATATTCTTTTAAATCGTTATAGCAGGTGTTTAAAATAGTTATTTTAGCGTTCCGAGAGAAAAATTGTCGCTGAGGCCGCTTGCGACCGAGGCAGGATAATCTCAAGAGCACTAAAAGATTTCGTGGTCAAGGTGTGCACATATTTTTTGTGCAACCGTAAAACATAATATGTAGTCCAAAATTTTATTGTATTTAAATAGTTTAATTAATTGAAATAGGCGGCTTTGATGGGTTTGACATATGATAAACAAAAGAATCGTCGAAAAGAAGAAAAAGTTATTTCTCACATAACTATTTTACAATATTTATTGTATTTATTTAAAAAAAAAACTAATCAAGAAACTTATTATTGTTATATTTTAGAAACTTCACCGTTATTGTCGCATATTATCCGTCATATCAAATTCTCAAGTGCGTCAAAGTGATTTTAGGTTACATCCAATTTCGCGGACTCACCATAACAACGGCCGCGAAATTGGATATCACGGCCTGTATTAGATCACGTCTTGTTGTACAAAATAGTATTTTATGTATCAAGGGCGTTACGATGACAATGCCAGGAGGGCGACGAGAAGCTAGCCCGAGGGCCTTCGGCCTTCTCACTAAAATATGTGAAATGTTTTCATTTATAATAATTTTGATTACAATAATGTTTAAACTTTGGCGTTGTTAATGATGTTGTTTAATTGTTTTGTTTACTATCAACATTTATTTATTTTTAAAACATCAACGTTCTATATCGTTGGAGATAATGGAATGGGTGAATTTGATGTTTCGGAAGATATTTTATCGAAACAGTGTAAAGAAATTATTTTGAATGCTTCTGCATCTTTGGAGGCATAGAAACTCATAAATCTTCCCCTAATTATTCCATTCTCGTCTGTAGAAAATGTAAGTATTATATTTTGAGATTCGTTTTCACATGACAGATCTCAGTTCTTTATTTCTTATGCACTTATTTCTGAATATTATTACATTTTAGAGAGTTTATACTGCTTTGGATGTGTCACATGTGACGGTAAATAATATCAAAAATGACTTCAAACGTGGATAAATATCGTCTCCAAAAAAATTAGTCATCCGTCAAAAATCAATGCGAAACGTTGCAGTCTGCAGTTCAACGTACTTACTATTTACATGTGTGGTTAATTGCTGTTTAAGGCCCTTTTGATAATAAATTTTAAGTATTATAATTAAATTAAAAATGATTTCCACGTTGTGCTTTCAAAGCTGTTTTTTTATTATCTTAATTGTTATAATCAATTAATGTATTGTTGTAATCAATCCTTATTATTATTGTAATGAATTATAATTAAAAAGAAAATAATTTTCATTATATACCGTTCATATTATTTCTAATTTAAAGTCCATAAACGATGATCGAATTATAACGAGGGCATAATGAACTATTATGCCCTCCCATAATGCCCCGGTTGTTATAGCTATGTTTATATACACCGTATCGTAGCAATAAACAGTTCATAATACTTTAGTGAGACATAAAATACTTTTTAGGTGTAACAACAAACTTTGTACTTTAAAAAATGACTTTACCATGTTCATTAATTATGTTGTCTTCCAACTACTTCACCTAATTAGTTCTGAAGAGGGATAAAATTATATTCGAAAGCTTAATTAAATTACGAATAAAGAGTCTCTACACACTACACCAGAAAGTGATTTAATACTTTGTATAGTATATTATCACGTTTATGAATGACTCACTTGCCGGCAAATAGATTTGAACCATGGAACAATGTACTCATTGAAAAAAATATCACTTTTGTATTTGTCTGACAAGTGTACTGATAAATTAATAAAACAATACGATAAATATTCACTATTACAAAATGTAACAAATTAGTTACTACATAAAGTTACATTGTTTCAAAACAACACCTGCTCAATTATTGAATTAACCTAATCTGCTTTATTATGATAACGTAGGTTAAAAGTTACATTTTATCATGATTTTCTTTGATTATTATAATTTTTTTCTGTAATTAGTTTAACATATTACAAAACGTACCTACTCGTGTCGACAATAGAAAACGGAAACATGCTAATGACGATGCATTATGTTTTATTTAGATAAGAATCGTGTTGAATAAAACAGTGTACTCGTATTTGTAATTCAAACAAAATTGAAAATAGACAGGTACATAAATCAACATTTATATTTGCCAAGGGTCAATAAATTTTATTGACACTAGGAGTATGTAAGATATTGCGTTGTGTAAAAAGGTATAGGAGATTTTTACGTTTTCGGGTCTAAAGTGAAATGACAAATATTAAACTAAAAATACCACTACGTAGAAATCAGTATAAACTATAGTGACGGTAGATCCTTCAAAGAAGCTGTATCTTAAGCCGAGTCCACATTGATACGAACATTCGTTCCAATTCTGTAAGAAAGTTTTTAAGTCTTAGCAACATTGCTATGGCAAATAACTAATAATAACTGAATAAAACATGAAAATGATTGGCTTTACATTTGTTTCTATTGATCACTTTAAATGTTATTTTTTCGAGATTTATATTATTATAAATTAATTTTTTTTATAGATTTGCATTAAATACTTTTTCTACATATTTTATGGATAAATTTATAAAATTATCTATAATTTAAATCTCCGAGCCTACGCTTTAAACAGACAAAACTCCTTGGTTACGCAGTTATGCATACGTATGTAACTGATAGATAAATCCCACTATGAAAGAACTAATCATTTAAAATTAATAATAGTAACGTTTTAAAAAGAAAAAAGTAAACAGAACAATAGGAAAGGAAATCAATACAGTTTCCAGCATAAGTAAATATCTAGGTATGTATTTAGATTAATAAAATTAACGATAAACAGAAAAGTTTAAGCTAATCCTCATTTTTGGATTAGTAAATTCTATTTTATCCCGGTCTTTAAAATTTAATCTTCATTTTATTATCAAAAAAGATAGTTACTTGGATTAGATTAGACTAAATTTTAAAAAATAAACTGTCAAAATTAGAGTAAAATTCGCTAATCCAAAAATAAAAATTAGCTTAATCTTTTTTGTGAATTGGGCTGAAAATCGCGGGAGGTATTGTGTTGGCCACACCAGATTTTTTTTATTATTTGGAACTAGTTTAGCGGTCGGCTCGGATTAAACTCGACTTGACCTCTGTTAAGGTCCACCCTAATATTGTATTTTAAAATAATTCCTGGAAATTAGTGTCCTGGCGAATAAATTTTATTAAATATTAAAAATTTGGCGGTGACATTCTCAAAAACATTAAAGTCACTACCATCTTGGATTTGCAATTTTAACAAAACGAAAACTTCTCTTCGTTATCTTAAAACTGTGGCGGTCGTACATATTTTGTTATTGTAGTGCGGACATCATATTGTTAACTAATATTCTTACCAACAATTGTTCAAGTACTATGTTGCTGAACATTTGTTAAAAAAAATTTTTTTTTAGCTTATACTGTTCATTTTAATGTGGACCCGGCTTAACACGTAACTATCTAAATTTTCTAATCTAATATTTTCATAATACTATGACGTATATGTTAAGCTTTTAATTTTGTTCTCATACAATGGAGTTTGCTATATTGGAGTCACATAAAATTGATCTATTTCAATACCTATTATACAGATAAATAAATAAGAAAAAAACAATAAATGAAAATATGAATGGATAATATAGTTATTTGTGTATCAAGAGCGTAAAGTGAATCTTTATTGCTCGTGCTCGTAAATTGAAGCGCGAGCGCAGCGAACGCTACAATTGAGCTAGAGCAATAAAGATACTTTACGCTAGAGATACACACATAATTTTTTCTACGACTTTACTAACGAAGTAAAAAAATAATAATACCTATTTAGTAAGTTCAATTCAATCTCAACCAATTTCCTGTTTTGTGTTGCTGTAACCATGACGATATGAGTAAATAAATAATTCTGATGCCAACCAATACCAACAATCATTGTTTTATGAAAAGTTTTCACACATACATAAAAAATGTGCTCAAAAATCTACGAAAATAGTGATTTTTCTTGCACTACTCCAGATATATTCGAAACGGCGCAAAATGCTTTCTTGAGTTTATTACCTGCAAAATCAAGAGCATTATACGAAAAGAATCATAACCTCTTCATTGAATGGTATAAGTTAAAAAAAATCAAGAACTACAGTGAAAATGTTTTACTAGCTTACTTTTTGGAAAAATCTAATGTAATGAAATCGTCTTCTCTTTGTTCCATTTTTTCCATACTAAAATCAACACTAGCAGTTAAGAACGATATTGATATCAGCAAATTCAATGGGTCCATTTTAATTGTGAAGATTCCAGACTCAAAAACTAATGTGCAGCGAACATTTATTGTTGATGATCATAATCTTTCGTCAATGTACAGAAGATATGTTGCTCTTCGACCCTCTAACATATCATCTCGGTGATTATTCATAAATTATAAGCATTGCAAATGTACCGCACAAGTTGTTGGAATGAACACTATAGGAAAAATTTCATTTAACATTGCACAATATCTGAATTTACCTGATTCGAAATCATTTACAGGCCATTGTTTCCGCAGATCCTCTGCTACATTACTAGCTAATTCCGGAGCTGACAGCTGTTGGAGAAGGTTATGTTGATGAAAGTTTGAAAAATAAAATTGATACAGCGCATAAAATTTTAACAAACAAGGAGAATCAAACTTCTGCCATTGCCAAACTAACTGAATATTCTAGTGAGAATGCCACAGTCACAAAATCTAATTTATCCTAGTCAGCTGTTTCAAGCTCTCGAATAAATATACAAAACTGTCAAAACCGCACATTCAATTTTAACATTGTCGGTCAATGATTAAATCCACTAAGTTTGTTAATTATGAAATATATTTATAGTTGTAATTAAATGTACATTCACCAACAGAATAAAGTTGTAACTTAATTAAATAAATAAGTTGGTAGCGTAGCTAACTTCGTATTGTTTGTAGCACATTTGTAGTGTAAAACAGAACCTAACGAATATTTTAGATTTCGTAAGTATTGTTTTAATAAATTAAAATTTCAGCAATAATATGTATTTATCTAAGCGAGCAAATTAAGTACTTTACCCCGCGTTGCTATGGGAGACGCGCCGTAAAGTGTTGTTTTGCTCGTTCCTTAGTAATCATTAACTTTACGATGACAAAAGCATAAATATCAACTTTTCATGGTGGTCGTAGAAAAAATAATTTAAACGTATATATCTATATTAGAGTATATCAATATTCATGTTTATTATGAAATCGAATAATTATGTGATTCTCCTACCTTATCTGCCGTTGTACTCTGGTATACTCGAAGATTTGATTGATTTCCAAGTTCATTTCACCACAAAACACTGTAAAAATAAAATAATAGTATGTTAAACAATAAAACTTTACATTTTAGTTTTGCTGCACAGTTTATGAATGTTCCGTCTGTCCTCTGTCACAAGTTTTTCTAACTCCGACGCTTCTTACTTCAACATAACCCAAAACTACTAACTAACACTTTTTCTCTATGAAATTTATATCACTAGAAAGAGAATTAAATTCTAAACATGATGCATTATATTCTGCAATACATTTTCATATATTTAAAATGAATTTTTGATAAAAATTACGACCCAAACAACGACATTCGTTTACCGCAAAGACAAAATAATAACTGGCCATAGGCCAAGCTTGCTGTGATTTTTCGTACGGAATACGGGAATTAACAAGCCTATATAGCCTACTACAATAAAAGTAACTAATGTGATATGTACATATAATTTTAATGAGGGAATAAATTATTGCTGGATTGCAGTCATAAAGTTTTATTTAAATTCTCGGGTCGACCGGTTTCGTGCCCCACATGGGCCTTCTTCAGGAGATGAGAATTACAATAACGTTATAAACATTGAACAAATAACACAATTATGTAAAATGTTTATAACGTTATTACAATTCTCATCTCCTCAAGAAGGCCCATGTGTATATTTTAATACTGGCAATGTTTTTAAATATTGTACACAAATCGAATGGAAATTTTTATTAAAAATTGATCTAAATACATATGTATGTACATAATCTATAATATTTTATCCTATAATTTATTTATAAATTTGATGATAAATATACAAAATTATATGTAAATTTAAATTTACCTAGGTAAATTTATAATATTTTGTATAAGTATTAATAAAATATATTTTAAAAAATCTGATGTTGCCAGCACATTACCTTCCGTCAGTTCTATGTGTTATACAAATTCCATACAGACAGTTTCGTGTGAAAGGTTTATTTTCAGTATATTACCTTCCCTCAGTTCTATGTATATATTTTGTACAAATGCCATACAGAAAGATTCTTAGAATTGATTCTACATTTGCAGTAAAATTATAACACAAACTTACTATGTAAATTGCAAATTGACACTGACATTTGTCAATCAGAATTTTTTTAAATTATATTAGCTGTTTCCAATGTGTTTGCATAGCTGGCTGTTTTATGAAATTTAATTTCTTTATCATTTTTTAAATAGAGAATAAAATATTCTTTAATATTTATAATAACATTAAATGTGAAAAAATGATATTTAACAGCGTTTTTTTTTTCAAGAAAAACTGTTAAAATCTTCCAATGAGGGTACCTACTTACGGTCGACCAATTATAACCAACATATAATCAGGTCTTCATATGGATGTAACGAAGAGAAATACCAAAGAATTATAATTTATATTTAGTTATCCATGGTGGCAAAATCGTAACACACAGACACACACACACACACACACACACACACACACACACACACACACACACACACACACACACACACACACACACACACACACACACACACACACACACACACGCACACACACATAAACACACACACACACAAACACACACCCACACAGACACACACACACACACACACACACACACACACACGCACACACACACACACGCGCGCGCGCACGCACACGCACAGACATACGGACATCATCGCAAAAATAGTAAAATCGGATTCTAGGGACTTTAAAAAGTGCTTATTCATTAAAAACTCACCATCAAATTTTTTGACCAAAAACAATATCTTCCTTACAAAGGTATGACGGAAGGTAAAAAATAAACCTAGTTTAGTTTGGTTCTTTATTCTAGTAAATTTATTGTAGGTGAAAAATATTAAATTATTTTATTTATTTAAATAAAATGAATACGAATATTAATTAAAAAGGAATTGTAGCTATCGTTATTGTTACGTGCAAAAGCACTTTTTATTGATTAAATTTAGTTTACGAGAAAAAAATTTATAATTTTTTTGTACCTATAGACTATAATGGTTAGTTTTTATATTTATATTTTAAAACATAAAATGATACACTCTTTGAATTTAAATACTTCATAAGATTTTTAGTACAATCCGTGTATTTTTTTTTACCTGTGTTAGAAAGAGTTGTGTACAAGGAATAAAATCATTACAGAAAGAAGAAGTATTTTTATCCTGGAATTTCTTTTACATGTGGATCTAAAAATAGTTTTAAACATTTTCCATCTTTGCCTGGTAGCTGTTATCTGTCGGAATATTTTCTTATTTTCATTTCCTTATTTCCAGTTCCTTTCTACCGTATAATCAATAGACTTGAAATGCAGAATTAAACTATTGTATAAGATCGGCACGATAGATTTATATCACGATAATTTACAAAGCTCTGAATTTAAACTTGTGGGAAGAAAATCATGAAAATAAAAGCCTTGAACTCAGGTTCGCTGTACGATGTGATGAATTAAAAGTAATTGATTTTAATCAATTATTATTAAATATACTTCTATTTAAACTGTCTATGTCTGCTTGCTGATTTGTCTACACAATGTATAACATTACGGTAATTATGATTGTAACAGAGATACATGTTTTAATTGTAATAAGTACTCGTGTACTTTAATATCAAAACAAGGAATTTCAAAAAAGATTTCAGCAATTAAGAAATCTTAACAAAAGTGACGGTCGTGTGGAAATGCATCGAACCATTCCCAACCATGTTTTTGCTACATATGCAACTTTGAAGATAGGCTAACAATGCTAACATTGAACATTGCTGAGGCAGCATTTTGTAGAAAATATGAGAATTGCACTCTTCTGAGTCAGTTAATTCATTATCTAGTATGTTATGGCGTTGGAAGAAGGATAATTTTTATTAAAACTTCTGATGACATTATAGTAATTCAGGCATCAAGGATGTTATTAGGTCACTAATGCCCGAGTTCAACACTATATTTTCCGAGGGCCCCTGGCCCAAGGTGTGTGTGTACATAAAAGTTAAATGTGTGTTAATATATATACTGCTTTATGTGCACACTTTTAATTTTACTTTAAGACCTTAAGTTGACCAACATTCAACTTAAGATCGTTAAAGTAAAAGAATATCACAACTGCGCATGAGCTCCACTTCACAAACGTCAGCGTTGGTTTTATTATTATTATTATTATTATTATTATTATTATTTAATACTACACTCAACAGGCAGGCCAATTAAGAGTGAGAAGAGACTTTCATTTAGAATAATATAATGGAACTCCTTATATCTTTAATATTATTGTAAAATATATCAATATATTCTTCTATATTATGATAAGACAGTATCATATTGTACAAAGGGGATTTTGCAATCGTATTCGAACGAACAGTAGCCATGTAAAATGTATTATTAAGACGAGAATAAAATCTGGGAACCCTAAAGTTTAATTTGTTCATTAAGAAAGGGCAGTCAATAGTATTATGAACAATCTGATATAATATAATTACGGCATGCATGTTACGTCGTTGATACATGTAATTCAAGTTTAGAAATTCTAACAGGATATGTTGTGGGGTACCTCTTGGTGGGTACATTCCTTGAATCATGTACATGACTGACTATAAATTTTCTTTGGACTCTCTCAATGGCCTCAATCTGGTTATTACAAACTGGGTTCCAGATCACAGAACAATATTCTAAATGAGGACGTGCTAGAGACGTAAAAAGTAATTTTAGAACATTAACATTGTCCAACATTTGAGCATTACGAATAATGAAATCTGCGCATCTAAATGCTGTAGAAATCTTTGTTGTTATATGTTGAGTAAATGATAATAGTGGATCAAAAGTAACACCTAAATCTGTAAATAAATTTGTTCTTTGTAATTGACAATTATTAACGGAATAATCAAAAGTAACTGGAGTAACTTTTCTGGTGAATGTCATGGCATTACATTTTTCAATATTTAAATAAAGTTTGTTTTTGGCGCACCAGGCATATATTTTATTAATATTATGTTGGAGTAATTCGCAGTCGCTCGAGTTTGAGATTCTGTGAAATAATTTCAAGTCATCGGCATATAGTGAGTGGTTTACGTCAATACTCCAAGTTATATCATATGAATACGTTAAATAGCAAGTGGCCTAAAACCGATCCCTGTGGTACACCAGATGTCTGAGGGAATTTTTCAGAGTTATAGCCATGAATGTTGACGTACTGATACCTATTTCGCAAATACGATGACATTAATATAATTAGTGGACTTGACAAACCGTATGCTTCGAGCTTTTTTAACAATATAGAGTGATCAAGTTTGTCAAACGCTTTCGAGAAGTCGGTATAGATCACATCTACTTGGCCTTTTTGCTCGATTGTTTCACAAATAAACTGCGTTTTGCACATCATATTTGTAACCGTGGATCTGCCTTTAACGAAACCATGTTGGTTAGGAGAAATTAATTGTGTTAAATGACAGTATAGTTTCTCATGCAAAATAATTTCAAAGATTTTGCTAAAATTACAGATTAGTGCAATTGGTCTATAATTCTTTATATCATTTTTGTTACCCTTTTTGAATACAGGATTTATACGACATAGTTTCCAGATTTCAGGAAAAGTTGACTGGTTCAATATTAAGTTAAACAACATACAGAGCGGTTTAGTGAAGACATATGGACAATCTTTAATTAAGAATGAAGGAATAGAATCCGGTCCCATGGTCATTTTTGATTTTAGTTTTGCAATCGCATGTTCAACATCACCTTCCGAAACTGAATTCATTGTGAGGGTGGTACTATTGATATATTTACAAAATCTGGGGTATCTGTTTCGGATGAACTGTTGAAGGAACTAGAGAAAAAATTAACAAACGTATCAGTAATTATTTGGGAGTTATCGAGAATATTGCCTTCATACGTTAAAGTAGATGGAATGGTTGATGTATTTTAGGTTATGCATACGAAAAATCAGTAAAGAATAAGATTATCATAAGATTTAATTCAAAAATATCCCCACTTATATGATAAAACAGATATTTTATTCCAGGATAAAGTGGCCAAAAAGAATGTTTGAAAAAGTATAACGTCTGTATTAAATGAAACTGGTTAGTATATTTACTTACTATGTAATAAGATTTTGTATACTCACATTGAACAATGCCGAGGCAGCATTTTGTAGAAAATATGAGAATTGCACTCTTCTGTTCTGAGTCAGTTAATTCATTATCTATTATGTTATGGCGGTGGAAGAAGGATAATTTTTATTAAAACTTCTGATGACATTATAGTAATTAAGGTATCAAGGATGTTATTAGATCACTAATGCCCGAGTTCAACACTATATTTCCGAGGGCCCCTGGCCCAAGGTATGTGTGTACAAAGAAGTTAAATGTTTGTTAATATATGTACTGCTTTATGTGCACACTTTTAATTTTACTTTAAGACTTTAAGTTGACCAACATTCAACTTAAGATCGTTAAAGTAAAAGAATATCACAAATGCGCATGAGCTCCACTTCACAAACGTCAGCGTGTTGGGTATTTGTTTTACTGCGTTGGTTTTAGGTTATGCATACGAAAAATCAGTAAAGAACAAGATTATCATAATATTTTTTTTTATATGACCTCATATTATTCCATTCAATACCTTGTTCAATGTAAGTTTACAAACACATATTTATGCAATTCATTGTTTGAAATAATAATAATAAAAGAAAATATGTAAATCTAAAAAAAAATTTTTTGTTGGAAGGTATATGTTGAAAAGTTATTTTTTTAATTATCTATTCATCACACTATCGTCTAAGAAATTCGTAAAATTTGGCACTTCAATAGGTAGTTTTGTAAGAATTATTATACCTACATTCCAATGCACTGTCTAATATAAGAACTTCGTCGCGATGCCGCAGCCGTCGTATTAACCATCAGACCAGGGGTAGGATTCTGTAACTCTTTCGTTATCAAACAGTACCGTTATCACTATAGCAACTTATTTTTTATAAAATGATTGGCATACTTACGTCATAGTTTTCAAATAAAATGTCATTTTCTATGTAACCATAGTGATAACGGTACCGTTTGATATCGAACGAATTGCAGAATCCTACCCCTGGTCCCCTTTGACTAGTGATGCAAGACGAGGCGAGAGTACTCTCGCATCTCGTCTCGTCTCGTTGCATTATGCGAGACGAGAACGAGAGCGAGATTACAGTTTAAAATTCGAGGCGAGATCGATATAACAACTGCGAGAAGCAAGATATCTCGCGAGATTCTCGCGAGAGTCTCGCAATAAAAAGTATTTGTAACTTTATAGCTTTGATTCATAAATTCAATGAAAAATGCACCGTAGGAGGAGTGGAGTCAACGTTAATTCATGCATAGAACACGTAAATGTGAAAATGATATGAATTCACTATATTTTTTGAGTATATCTAGAGTCGATTCGATTAGTATCGTTCCCAAAAATAAAGACAAAATCGGTATTGCATCCAGTAGAACTAATTTTCTCTAATATTTCTTCCTCTAATTCACCCCAGTTAAAACCACGGTTAATAAAACTATTGTCGCCCCTGAAAAGTAAAGGATGTTATATTAAGCGTCGATGGCAGCCAACAGGGAGAGAAGCGGAGTGATTGGTTGCCGGCGGGTTACCAGTGTAGCGGTTTTTTATGACTTAATCTTACTTAAATAGTGGCATATATTTAATGAAAAAGTGTAGGTACTTTTAGTTACAAAAAAATAATATTTAATGTTTAATTCATTTAACTGATGACAGACAGAACTTGTTATCAGATGGTCGTATTGAAATAGTTTAGAGATCACAATTTGATGATAAATTGGATATTTTAGAGGTAAATTAAATTATTTACTAACTTATCACATTTTGTGGTGACCGTAAATGAATAAACATTATGTTCGTATTGAAATAATTTGGTGACGAGAATTTAGTATTTCGTCTCATTATTATAGTTATACGATTGCAAATATATGGAAGACGGTGCTATTGGTGAGAAATTGTTTCTTGTAGTTAAACAGTTACGTAAATACGTAGTGCGCATGCGCTTATTTTTATAGCGAGACTCTCGTGCGAGAACGAAATGAGACCCAAAAAAATGTGCGAGAACGAGAGCGAAATCGAAATTACAGATCCGAAAACGAGACGAGATCGATATTTTATATTTCTCGTCTCGTCTCGCCTCGCGTGCATCATTACCTTTGACTTTTTCCGCTTTACGAATATGAAGATGACATTGACACGACAGCGTTTTGCGACCATAGAGAGAGGATAAAGGCAAAATCACTGAAGGAACTGAAAGATATAGTACAAACTACATTACAAAAGTGTTTTGCCAGCAATGAGTGCCCGTGAGGTGACGCCTGGTAAGCACCCGCACGGCGCAAATATTTCATCATTACCGATATGTGTGTACAAAGCAGATTGGCACACCCAGCAATGGGTAATAAGACGTTATGATATATATATATATATATATATATATATATATATATATATATATATATATATATATATATATATATATTTATTTATTTATTTATTTATTTTGCAGATTAGAAGCAACGCATTATGCACACATAATGGGAAATTATATGAAGAAGATAATATTAATATTAATGAATAAATTATTACACTTTGAAATATATGAAATTATAGTTATTTTTTATCAGAGCCAGTGTATTTGTTTCTAATTATAATATTTATATATGAAGAAAATTCCGTCCGTAACTTTTTTGGGCGACTTTTGTTAGCTAAAAATAAAATTTATTGGCCAGCCATTGTATGAAACTCAATGGTCTTTGTCCTAGTGCATATGTACTCGTACCGTACAAGTACATATTGCACTAGTCGAACGTAAGTTTGCCGAAGAATAAACGGAGTTATGCCAACTTATTTTGTAACCATTATGTATTTCATATATTAAAAGAGAACGTCACACAACTTATTTATACTCGTATATTTGTAAAATGTTTAATTTTAAAAACAAACATAACCTTGATTATGTTATAAAATATAAGAAGGAACTATAATTTCAATAAAAAAATAAACTATCGTCAATGAATATCTATATTATCGTACGCGTTATAAATCGCGTCACATATGCGATAACTTACGCAATCTACCATCAATATTCATATCATATTATACTGCTTATCGAAAAAATAGTCAAGTCTTGCCATGACTAGGTCAAGGTCATGAAGAAGTCATTTGCAAAACTGAGGTTTCGGTTTTAGATTAGCATAAACACCTCAGATAAAATTAGAACGTGGAATAGGCTGCGTATATTAAACAAGAGGTTTCATGCAGCACGAAAGACGAAATCAGCAAGAATATTAATACCTTGTTAATAGCTTCGAAAACGTCAAAGGGGTTAGGGAAATTAGTTTATTTCTTGAATCAAAAATAGAACAACGAGACTCCAGGTTTATAGAGTATACCTATAATAAGATCTACAATTATTTAGAATGCAATTTTCAATTTACAGCAGGTTGAAGAAGAGTATACGAGAGTATGTTTGGAATGACAAAATGAATATATGAATGCAAATGACAAAAATTTTGTGTGGAATTGGAAATATTTAATTTAAGAAAGATTGTTGCATGAATCATCTTTGTGTTTCTAATTATTAGACAATTTAAATTACATTTTGTAACGTATAACACACTTTCAAATATATTTATTTGTAAATTGTACAAATGCGAGAGAAAAATCAGCTGACGCCGGGGTTCGAACCCGGGACCTCCAAATCTCTAGTCTGGAGCTCTACCAACTGAGAGAGAGATGATGTTTCAGTTGACGCTAGGGTTGGCGTAGCTCAGTTGGTAGAGCTCCAGACTAGAGATTTGGAGGTCCCGGGTTCGAACCCCGGCGTCAGCTGATTTTTCTCTCGCATTTGTACAATTTATCTTAGTAGTAATACTTTAATTACACGCTTATATAGCATCACTCTTCAATTTATATTTATTTGTCTTCATGAAATGAAATGTCACTTGTGGTTACAAAATATTTATTTAATACTAAACAAATATATTTACACACACTAATTTTCTATTTATTTGCACTGTTAATTTAAACCAAATACCTACTCCTGCGACCGTATGAACCAACGTCAAACTTAAAAATAAATTTTAATTCTATAGCATCAAAATGACCCCAGTGGTGCTCTCTCTCTCTCTACCTTATATAATAATAATTGCCTAATATAACGCATACAAATTAACCCGAGTTTTTCAATTGTGACTTTTGTGCTTTAAGTAATTGTTATTAAATTTAGAGAAATATATCAGCTACACAAGCTGTTCGTCGTTTTGTAAAACAACTAGGCGACTAACCAGATTGTAAAACATCGCTAAGTCAACGAAGATTTGACAATCTGGTAGCGTTTTATCAGAGTTTTATAAAACGTCTAGGCGTTTTATTATTATTATTATTATTATTATTATTATTATTATTTGTTTCCGAACCATATACAACATACATAAATAATTAAAATAAATATATAGGTAATACATTACAACAAATTTTTTTCACTTCTTATCAAGTGAAGTGACCGATTTTAGTTTACGAAATACCGCATCTAAACCACATAGAGTGAGTCTGCGGAGAGGATGCATCTTCTCCGGAAATAATCTCCTTATGCCAGAGGAAAAACCATCCGCAAAAACTTGCAGAGAAGTGGCCTAGCTAAATAGTATTCATCCAAAAAAATGCACTGTTTATAGCAGCTGGTGTTGCCTTAGCTAGATCTTCTCTCATGCATTCCTCTTCTAAGTTGGCGCACGTGAGGTGGGTTCTGCTTGGTACCTCCAGTTGAACATGTTTACTGCACATTTTCCTACTTGACTTCGTAGGCGATTTAAAGATTTCCAAATGGGCTATTTCTGGTCATTACCTGGTGGTAGTTTCTCATTTGGAAGAATACCCATTGCTTTATCTTCTGGCTTTAATGACTCATCCCACATTAAGCGTCTTATTGCAGTCGTAGCCTGTGTTAGGATGCACTGAAGTGAGGAAACTGTGTCTTGATTTTAGGGTTGACGGTTTTTATTTTAAAATTACTATATGAAATAACTGGCTGCGGTTGGCGTAGCTAAATAGTATTCATCCAAAAAATTTCATAGTTTATAGCAGCTGGTGTTGTTGATGGGGCCGCGTGCCTGAGTGTCTAGTCGCGAATCTGGGGAACCGGGTTCGATCCTGACCGGCGCCAAATATTTCAAATTTTAAATGGCACAAAATTGACCCCTGTGGTCCACTTTCCACGCCAACAATGAGTGCCCGTGAGGTGACGCCTGGTAAACGCCCACACGGTACAAATATGTCATCATCATTACCGAATTCTGTGTACAAAACAGATTGGCACTCCCAGCAATGGGTAATATGCCGTGATGATATATTTATTTATTATTTATTGTTGTTGCCTTAGCTAGATCTTCTCTCGTGCATTCCTCTTCTAAGTTGGCGCACATGAGCAGGAGAGCCATTGTTTATTTTTCACCACAATGACATGAAGTGGGTTCTGCTTGGTACCCCCAGTTGAGCATGTTTACTGCACATTTTCCTACTTAACTCCGTAGGCGATTTAAAGATTTCCAAATGGGCCATTTCTGGTCATTACCTGGTGGTAGTTTTTCATCTTGGTCATTACCTGTTGGTAGTTTCTCATCTGGCTTTAATGACTCTGTGTCTTGTGTTTGGCCGAACATTGGGTCTCGAGGGTTTTTATTTTAAAATTACTATATAAAATAACTGGCTGCGGTTTTCAACGTCCATAGGTCGAATACTGGTTAAAAATCTGGCACTCTTTATCACACGATCTTATTGTTACGTAATTAGAAAATGATTTATAAATTTCTATTAATTCTACCCTGGTTGGCAGTCTAATGTATCTTGAAACAAACAATTCCACTTTCTATTTACAAATAAAGTGGTTCCAGGATTCTCTCGATGTCATCTTGAACACTGGCATCATATTTCCAACTATGTATATTTTGCTCTTGAACTCCGTCGCTGTCTCTACTCAAACCGTTCGCTGAACTAGCATTACTTTTCTAGAAACTTTCGATAGACCTACAGTCCTATCAAGTTTCGTTATTGAGAATAATATGCCAATAGCGCTTAAGTTTTAATTAAGATTTGAAAGATTACAATAGTAAATCATAAAATAATTTTTTGCAAATTACATATGCTATGCCACTTGCACTAATTATACCTACTTACACTTATCTTTAGAATAGATTAGCATAAGTTGTATTTAATTTTAGTTGAAATGTGGGTGAAAAATACTTTTGTTTGTTTAATAGTTATTTATTATATGAGTGTGGAATGTATCATATGTCACGAAAGAAAAAGTTTCTAATTTTCTTTAGTGACTAATATACATTCCACTCGAGTGTAATACAACGTTTTATCCAACACTTTTTTTTTAAAAACTTCTTAAATCACTTGTAAGTTTTCATTCATTGTTTGGCACTAACAATTCTATTGATGTAGTATTTTAAAGTAAAAGCTGATATTGAATGGTTGTTATGGTTTTGTTACATTGTAATTGAAAAAGAAAATGCTGTAATAATTATTGTCTGTCATTGAGAATTATTTTAAAGAAAATTACATTAAATTGGGTGGAAATGAGGACCTTCCTTTAAAACGTATACACTTAGAGCCACTTTTACAATTGATGGATAATCTATGGCATAGCTATCGGAGGCACAACTTTATCCTAGCAACTATACCGTCGGTAAACAAGACTGTCTTTTACAATGCATTTTTATCTATCAGATAGTTATACCAGGAATTACGTTAAATCACTTTAGGTTGGTATTGATACAATAAAATTATCTTCTTGTTCTTTTTCTGCAATATTATTATTTCTGCCTTCTAATTTACATTTTTTACGATATTAGATGATATAAACGATGTTTTTCATTCTGAGAGTGATAATGAAATACTGTATTGACATCTGTCAAACGTATAAATAACAACATATCGTTTGTGTTTACGTGGTAACCATAAGAACCAGGGATAAAGTTATCCGACGTTTATACGACCGATTTCCATGGGATAAGAAATAATGGTGTTTATTCTATCTGAGGTTTATCCGAGGTTTGTAAAATACAATTTCCAATTTTATACCTGGTATAGCGTTATACGAGGTTTATCTAATGATTGTAAAAGTGGCCCTTAGACGCGCAAACAGCATTTTTGAAATTAATTCCGAAGCTAGTAACCAATAACTCGTTTCTCGTTTGCGTTTCATCAGCCGTACATGACAACTGTCATTCGGTAAAGGTAAGTAACCTATTTTAGCACAAATGTTAATATTAATTTAAATAAATAAGACTCATAATGTTAAATTAATTCAATAATAAAATAATTTTGTAAAATTGATTTTTATTTATATTTAAAAAAAACACAAAAATCAGTAATAATTTTTCCGTAACTTCTAAAATATTCTCTCACGGAGGGACTAATGTTGTACATTAGTTATTTCAAAGAATCATAGTAACAAGTACATTATGAGTCATTGTTGGATAAAATTACATACATGATACATGTATTTGTTTTGCTTTATTGGAGAACAATGACATTCAGTACAAACAAAGAATACCTACGGGACAGATTTCTTAAAACTAAGTATGGTTTAAATTGTTGTTATAAATCCACTTGACAATACATTTTTTGATCTTGATTCTGATTATAATTTTTTAATAGACTGCAGTAAAACATATTTGATTTTCCTAATATTATTTAAAGCGTCAGTAAAGTTCCTACGTAAGTTTTCTATGCTTTTTTTTGTTATTTTACTACTAAATTCCTAGTTTTATTTTGCGATAGGTACTACACGTGTACTTTTCGAAAATAGTCCACATTATCGATGATTTTTTTGTCTATACTTTTTGCATTTTATAGTAGTCCTTGAGGATACATTCTAGATAAAAAATTACTTAGTTCATCGTACTTACAAAGAGTTAGCTTAACTCAAGGTCGGTCATACACTCAGCTGCGAAAACATGAGTTAGATTATTCAGTACCAAACAAATAAGCAATATTAAAGTTATGAATTTTTTCGGTCATATTAGTGAATTTTTAAAAACAATATTTATTACAAATAGCAATAATAATCTTTAGATAAAGCATTTTATTATGAATACGTATAAATTATAGTTGCTATAGTAACTTGAAACAATGGTTCCCTTGATAAATGATTATTTATAAATAACGATTTTTTTTCAATAAATTATATTTGTTTACATTATTTATATTTAGCTTACCTATATACGTATTATTTACTACCAATAAATCTTAGTTATTTCTGATTTCAAAATATGAGGTATGTACCTATTAAAAAAATTGTATAAATTTAATTTTCTCAAAAACGATGCATATTATCGAATATAAATAATAGCACCTACATTTTTTCTTTATAATGAAAATACTTTCAAGTGGTGACTAAAACAAAAATTAATCCATAAAAATTAAAAAGTTGACTCCTAGCATCTTTTAAAAATCATATTGCAACGCGGAACGCCGCTGTCGCCACCGCCGTCGCCGCAACAATGAGCGAGTGTCTATTTATAGCGATGACGCAATCGCGCTAGCAGCCGGGCTACGTAACCAAACAAGTCACGACGTGTTTAATTCCTTGCGGTCACCTGAACCTTTTGTGTTCATTGTTATTATGCAGTCGAACATTCAAGAGTTTTCTAGAAGTTAATAGCAGCTGTATAAAAGGGACGCAGCTATGCTCGAGATTTAGTTACATTCAGAGACATAGAGATAATCACATAGAGTGTTAGTGAGTTTGAGAAGCACAGCAGTATCGTAGTGACCGTATGCAGTAAAGTGTCGAGTTGAGTAGGTACTCTGGAAGTTACTGGTGTACTGGGATAGCTGTGGATGTGAATGCTCGGTACTCTCGGTAGTGTTGACGAATATTGGGAAGCTATAGTGTACGAGAACAATAACGGCGAGTCTGGAAGTTACTGGTGTATTGGGATTGCTATGGAAGTGAATACTCGGTAGGTTTGCCGAGTATTGTGAAGCTAGGTATACAAGGTCAGTAACAGCGAGTTGGAGTGGATACCCGGCATTGGTGTTAAAAAATTGTTGCGTACGGATAATTGGTGATACTAAGGCTGTTGAAAGAGAAAGTTAGTTACATAAATAGACAGACAGTGAGGCGAAAGGTGTGACTTTTGTCCGAGCAGTTGAATATACAGACGCTGTTGATTCAGTTGAGTATATAGACGCTTTGGAGGTCGGTAGGCGGACAGTTGAACGTGATAAGTACATAGTGACATAAATATAGTGATATAAATATCGCGAAAATAGTCTACAAGAGTCTGCAACAGACCGGTAGTTTAAGAGTGGAACGCGTAGTGAAATAAATAATTAGTAATATTGTGGAAATAAATAATAGTGTTAATTGGTTAAATAAATAAATAGTGTTAGTGTTATCTAGTTAATTATGGTTTTAGTCTTAATTAGTTTTTAATAATTGTTTAATATTAGTAATAGTTATTTTCATTATAATTTAATAAACTCATATTATAATAAATAATAATTGTCTAATATTAACACTTCACCCAAATAAATAAAAACCTTGTTTATTAAGTGGTAATGTATGGCACATTCATTACATAACACCCTGTATATATTAAGTTTCATAATTCTGTCTACTTTCAAAATCAAAATACACACCTTTTGGGTCATCTTCAAAAGGTTTGTGTTAATATATTATAGCAGACGAGATCGGGCCTATTGTTTTCACTCAAAATGACTTCCTCAACAAACTGGTTTTTTGTACTAGTCCTGAATGACATATATTTAAAATTAAAGTATAAAACATTGTGCAATAGAAATGTCAGTGACAAAAATAAGTTTAAAGTTCGATACGCCACATAAAATATTTGAATGCTAGATTATGTGCTGGCCACAAATATATAATAATAATGTGCTAGTAAACATACTTATGATATCTAAACGGAAACATATGACTAATACACATGATTAAAATATGCATCAGAATTGTCCTTGAGGAGTTATAATTCTTATAAACATACATAAATCCATATAGAAAACAATGAGTATTATATTGTAACTTTTTAATTTGGGTGCTGTGTAAAAATCAAAGAATTATTATTAATTAAAATAAATGTTTATTAAAATGATAAATAAATATTTCAAGATAATAACAATCACGATTACTAATATTAAATACTAATTTAAGACTACGAATATAATTAACTAGTTAAACACTAACACTATTTATTTATTTATTTAAACAGTTAACACAACTATTTATTTACACGATATTACTGATTATTTATTTCTACTATTTATGTCATTATTTATTTATATCATGTTCAACTGTCCGACCTACAGACCTCCACAGCGTCTATATACTTAACTGGACCCAACAGCGTCTGTATATTCAACTGCCCGGACATAATTCACACCTTTTACCTCACTGTCTGTCTATTTATGTAACAATCTAACTGTCTTTCTGACGGACTAACTCTCTAACTTCCACAGTTTCAGTATCACCAACTGTCCACAACTCTTCACACCACTGCCGAATATCCATTTCTACTCGCCGTTATTGTCCCCGTATACCTAGCTTATCAATACTTAAAACCAGCGAGTATTCACTTCCACGGCTATCCCAGTATACCAGTAACTTACCGAGTACTCCACTCTACACCAATCTGCATACGCTCAACACTGCTGTGTCACTCCACTTACTGACTTCTATTTATGTAACTGTGACTCTGTCACTGTGACTGCACACAAGTACCTGGCTTAAATAGTTGTTCTTATATTTTGCTGAAACAATCTCGAACTATGACAATGCGCGGGTAATTACGCTTATCTCCCCCTTGTTTACCTTACTGTCCGCCTCGCATCGGCTACCTACCACGCGCTGCACTATGTTATCGCTCGCCTGCGTAGGCTGCTCCTACCTACTAGAACGCTTCTATTCATAGGCGTCGGTTCTCACGTTACAATATAGGTACTTCCTATAACTTAAAATACGTCTTTTTGTTTCCTTTGAATATTGACAGATAAATTCCTCTAAAATAAATGTAACTAGATCATAAACCAAATCTAGTCTATTAACAGAAATATCTTACACAAATATACTCGTAGTATTCAAAATATATGACTAAATTTTGAATATGGAGAATCAAAAGTTAGTTAAACTGGAACAAATTTTTATACAATGTTATAGAATGTTTCATTGTTTGTACCTATACATACTTTTTAAATCAAAAACCACCTGTTGTAATCTTAGTACCATATTGTAACATTTTTATTTATTTATTTGGGTGAAGTGTAAATATTAGACAATTATTATTAATTAAAATAAATGTTTATTAAACTATACTGAAAATGACTATTACTAATATTAAACAATTATTAAAAATTAATTAAAACTAAAACTATAATTAACTAGATAACACTAACACTATTTATTTATTTATTTATTTATTTAACCAATTAACACTACTATTTATTTCTACGATATTACTAATTATTTATTTCACTACGCGTTCCAGTCTTAGACTGCCGGTCTGTTGCAGACTTTTATAGACTGTTTACGCGATACTTGTATCACTATATACTTATATCACGGTCAACTGTCCGCCTACTGACCTCCACAGCGTCTATATACTCAACTGACTCAACAACGTCTGTATATTCAACTGCTCGGACAGAAGTCACACCTTTCACCTTACTATCTGTCAATTTATGTAACTGTCTAACTTCCACAGCTTCAGTATCACCGACTGTCCGTATGCCACAATTCTTCATGACTACTGCCGACTATCCACTTCCACTTGCCGTTACTGTTCCCCGTATAGCTAGCTAATTTTTTTTATTAAAACTGTATTACATAACACTGCTTTGTAGCTAATTTCAGAATGATGTGTCAAATTTAAATTCCAATTATTTTAATGTTTTTTTTATGTAATGTAGTGTTAATCATGGTATCTAAATAACTATTTATTTCTTACCAAGTATTTCACTTGTAGTATATAGCAAATTTCAACTAAACTTGTTAAATATATTATTGTTTTGTTGCAATTTACATTACGTTTGTTGGTTATGTTTTACCGACTTCCCGAGTGCTCTGTCTATTCGACTCCCGCCAAGCAGAAATTGTTGCCAATATTGTGAACCAAATGCACTAATTTCATTATTTTAAAATTAAATTTCATTAAATATTACACCTTTTTCTTTTATTATTATTAAGCGAAAGAATGTTTGACAAATTATACTTTTTTATTATAAATATATTTCTTTAAGAAATGCTTTAGAAATAGGAGAGTATTTTTTCTAAAATTTCCCGGTCGCTTATCTGGTGGAGACCTGGGTAATTGACGTTTTGAACGTTGCTTAGGCGACGCGAAACAACATATTTCAATTCATGACTACGAAATAGCTATTTGTGTATTAAGAGCGCAAAATAGGATATTGTCGATTGAGAGGTTGATGACACGCGACGCAGGACAATGTCCATTTGCGCTCGAAACACACACAAGGTTTTTTCTACAGTCCTCCACCATAATAAAAATAATAAAATGTACACTTTGTACTTACAGTACTACTCAACAGTTTTGCAGTGAAGATAGGAACGTATTTAAATATGACTTCAAGATATTGTTTTGGCTTTCGTTTTTACAAAAAATTAATGCCAATTTTGTAATGAATATTATAAATTTTGTATAATTTATTTGTTTTAAGTACATTAAACTAGTGCAGTGGAAAAGTGGATGCCCACTGAGAGCGTCAACTTTTGCAGGTGGCAGCACAACTGTTCACACAATTTATTTTATATTTAATTTTAATTTATCGCTACTTTTCATTCTTCTTGAGCTATAGCTAAAATCCAATCTAAGCATTTTATACTTTCGTTTTTGTAAATAAATGCCATATTTTATTTTCACAGCAGTGCGGCATTTTGTTTGGTTATGTAATATACCGCCAGAGCAGTTATATGTCAGATTGACTTGTGAAGGTGATAAATGTGTAACTACTGTGTCATTAGTTCTATTAAGAATGTAGACAAGTGACATTTCTCAACATTGTATAATTAGAAATTTGGACAGCGAGCGTTTTTCTACCTTGTCGCGCATGATCGGCAAAGTGACATTTTGCGTAGACAAAAGAGAGCGCAAATGGCTACTTTGTATATGGACTGTAGAAAAAAAAATTATACAGGGTGGTGACTTGGACGACGCAGCATAGGGGTTTCAATGGTAAAATCTTAATGTGCAGTTATTTGCTCCCCTAATTATTTAATAGCCAAATAGTATGAAGAAATACTGCATCCGAATGTGCTATTGTTAATAATTTTTCAATTTCTGGAACCGTAAAAATAGTCGAAAACAATAATAACATTTTTGCAAAAATCATTGATGCCATGGAACAAATATTTAAATAAAAGCGCAAACATCTGTCGCTACTTAAAGAAATTTTAATTTTGGTTCTTGTCAAACTACATGTTGTAATCAGCAACTATTACATCGTTGTCATCAACTACAATAAAGATTTTCCTCGTTTTAAGCAAAAGTGCAAACATGTCAAAGATTCTTGATGTTTAAAATTATTTTCAAAACAAAGATAAAGAAAACATCTTTATTGTAATATTGATGACAACAATGTAATAGTTGATTACAACAATGTAATTTGACGAGAACGAAATTTAATATTTCTTTAAGTAGTGACAGATATTTGCACTTTGGTTCCATGGCATCAATGATTTTTGCAAAAATGTTATTATTGTTTTTGACTATTTTTACGGTACCGGAAATCGAAAAATTATAAACATTAGCATATTCGGATGCAGTATTTTTTCCTGTATCAAAAACCTAAATACAATTTGCTAGTGCACTGGAAAAGTGGATGCCCACTGGGAGCGTTCACGCCAAACTTTTGCAGGTGGCAGCACAATTTTATATTTAATTTAATTTATCGTTACTTTCCATTCTTCTTAAGCTATATCTTCGGTCTAATCTAAACATTTTATACTTTCGTTTTTGTAAATAAATGCCATATTTTATTTTCACAGCAGTGCGGTATTTTGTTTGGTTATGTAATATACCGACAGAGCAGTTATATGTCAGAATGACTTGTGAAGGTGATAAATGTGTAACTACAGTGTCATTAGTTCCTGACTAAACGTTTCTATTAAGAATGTAGACAAGTGACATTTCTTAACATTGTATAGTTAGAAATTTGGACAGCGAGCGTTTTTTCTACTTTGTCGCGCATGAGCGGCAAAGTGACATTTTGCGTTGACAAAAGAGAGCGCAAATGGCTACTTTGTATATAGACTGTAGAAAAAGAAATTTACATGTATGTATATAATTTGTTAAAATAGATTATAGCAAAATGTCAACGTTAAAAAAATGGAAATTATGTTTGGGTGTTAACCATAACCATCCAGAAACACAGATTGTTTACTATAAAAATATAGGTAAACAAAATACAAAAATCTATGTTTTATAGATTTTTATTGTTGTAGACTCAAAATATGAAAAAATATTGAATTTTGATTAGTACTTCCTGCGGAAATTTTATTTTCTTTTGTATGGCGATGCTTAAATTTTTTTATTACCGTGAGAATTAGAGTTATGAGGTCAAAGGCCAAAATTATTATTTTTAATATGGCCGTCAGAAAAAGAAAAATATTTTTTTGCTAGTCATTGATTTACGATTAAATTTTGGACTTTTGTTCTAAACAGCAGCTCATTATGTATTTAATGGACAGAAAATAATGACAGTGATTAAGAAACAAATGAAAATGTTAAACAAAAATTGTTATTTGTTAATTATTATTGTTTATTTCTCAATTTTAATTATATTAATTATCCTCATTATTTTCATAACGATGAATCAATGTCATTTGCCTGTGTTATGAATACACTATTTATAATCATAGCTCCATTATATGAAGCAAACTTTTATATTATATTCTTATGAGGTTAACCGTCACTTTTAACAAAAGCGCCCTATAGAAATGGGTTCGTAATATAAATAAAATACGTGCATACATCAGAAACAACTACAGTTAACTTTAATTGTTTTTGATGTATGCCCGTATTTTATTATCTCTGATACTTTTTGACGACATTTTCGTCCTTACCATTTTTGATTTTTTAATGTAATGATCTTTTTTCCAACTGTGCATTAACTATCCCTTATGATGATTCATTTGGAATCGAAACGTAGGAAAGCTAATTGAATGATTATTTAATAAACACTGTTTACCAAGATTGCATCTCCAATTATTTCTCATCATCCCTTCAAATATAATATTCTTTAATATGTAACATAAAATGCCAAAAATGCCGTTTGATCAATGTGAAAATGTCACCATTTTTTTAATCCATCTAATTATAAAGTTTATTTATTTATTTATGCGTATCTGTACTAATTTTATATATTATAATGAATTTACTAGGAGACTGACATAAAGACACTGTCATTGGGTTGTCAAGAGTTCTTCGTAAATGTAGATGCAGTAGTGGAAAGATTAGCCAGTTGCCAGTTCAGTCCAGTACTGTTGCCCAGGGGACGCCAAAATGTATAAACATTTCGGGAGACTCTTTTCATGTCCCATCAGGAAGCTATGACACGTCACACCATATCACATGACATAAATGTGTAAAATTTTCATAATTTTCTTCAAAAAATTGATCTTTTCTTATTCTTCTCTTAATGCTCCTTTTGAAAATTCTATACAATAAATTTACGATATTCAAACATAAATATTCTTTCATTTTTCACACTTATAATTTTGACATTTACTACGTTTACATGCAGTTTTGAAAATGGTTTCAGTTTTCAGTCAAAATTACGCGAAACTGTTTACATGCAATTTTCAAAACAGGTTTACAGATTGATTTAATAACAGTTTTGGCGCATGCGCATTTAGCTGATGTAAGTAATAGATCCTCTTCGCTACAAATTCTTCGTATTGTCATTGTACTAATTTTTTTTCTTCTTTGTACCACTACGCACTAAAACTACACAACTGTAAGTTTATTTGTAGTTTAGTAACAAGCCACAAAACATTATGCTATGTACGCATGCGCAGTATCAAAACTGAATTTTAAGTGTTAAGCGTAAATGAGTAGTTTTTAAACTAGTTTTCAAGTCAAACCAATGCATTTTAGTTTTGGTTCGAGATAACTCAAAACCGTTTTGACACTGTATACATGGTGTTTTCAAAACTAAAAACGTTTTGAAAACGGTTTGAAAACGGCATGTAAACTCAGTAATTGTATAATTTGACAAGAGTTAAAAATAAATAACTGTATTCTTCAAAATTTATTAAATGTCGATAAAATTCGAGAAAACGGCATTAATACATAAAACTTCTTGACGTCAGAGCTGCCAAGAAAGCCTGAATTACATTACACTTTTCTTGATTAAATTCGATACTAGATTCTAGAAACTTTTTTCGGCTAGAAAGCATACTAGATTTAATACAAGTTAATATGGCGTCGTTTTAACTAAACAGCTTAGACATGTAAAGAGTTTAGCCAACTATTTTCACGTTACTTGACAAACTTTTCGAAATTTGTTAAAAAAATAACAAGGAAGCGAACTTATGTTAATTTTTATGCAACGTTATTACATCGAGATAATATATAAACCACTTCACAAGCATGTGCTTCGTTACATGTTAACACAAAACATTTTGACGTATATACCTATGTTGGTATTCCTATGCTGTGCTCTCACTGCGCAAGGTGATGCAGATCTAGTCTAGATCTTGGATGCGTTAAATCTTGATGTACATTGTATTATTTTTCTAACTAAAAGTTAGTTTTAATTCAGAAAGTAGATTTTAGCCAGAAAAAGTGTAATGTAATTCAGGCTTAATGCAAGCCACAAGAGCAATTAGATAAGTATGGACCTATCTCTTTCTTTCTTGTTGCATATTTTTTCGTCAATTGTTTAAATTAGTATTAATTCTATGATTATTTTCAATATTTTAAATATTATTTCTATCGTAGTTATTATTCTGCGTAGAGTTGCTATGTAAAAACAATTTTGAATGATTTTATTGAAAGTTTCCAGGCATTAAAATCATACTTTCTCTGTCAGCGGCAGTAAAACTTTATTGCCTAACAACTGCCAATAGAATCATGCTTCTAGACTTCGTTCGCTGGAACGAGCGAATGTGGAGCAAATTCTGGAACAGAAACAAGTTATTATATTGGTTCGACTCCAAAATTATCCTCTTTTGACCATTAAAATGACTTGTCTCTGTTCAAGAATTAGTTCCATATTCTCGGAATCGCCGAAAATAATTATTTAAATATAGTTGGAGGAAGGTATCTATGAAACTGACTTATGCAGGGTTTACAACCTTTTATGGACGGATGGGCTTCTTTGCGGTTTGTGAAAAATATTTTTTAAAAAATTTGTCATCGTAGGAAAGAAGTTTGCGTTTCCGTATTTTCGACGACGACGGCTGATTTGATACATCTTCTGACGGCTGTTGAACTATTTCTTCTGCAATGTTGCATTCACCATCATTCTCGTCCACAAAATTACATTCCCAGGGTCTCCACATGTTCACAATTTTATTCAAACAATAGTGAAGCAACAAAACGACGTTTCGTTTTGAGACTCAACACTGAAAATGGTTTTTGCATGTACCTCAAAAGATAATTGCCAATAACTGTTTGTATTCAAAGTTACGTTTGAATTTGTTGTAATCCCTATAATATTTTAATCTCTTCTCAATTTAAAAATTGCAGTTATATGAAGGATATTTCAAACGCATTGCTATTTGAATACTGATTTAAAAGTACATAATTAGGAAACATCTTATAATTTCATCTCTTTTCTATTTACAAATTGATGTTAGAAGAAGTATATTTAAAGCTCATTATTATTTTAATACAGAACGCAAATTTCCGATACGGTCCAGGATAGAAATTCTACCTGGCTCTAGTAATCCTTACCACAAGTCCCACAAAACTTTATCACGGGCACTTGGCCAATTCTATAATGAGATTCATAGATTCCTTCCTCCAACTATACCAAGGGTTGAAAGCAGGTCTTTGTAGACTGAAGCTAGAGATTACTGACTGAGCAGCGGGGATTGCAACTAATTAGGGTCTGCAAATACTTATACTTTCCACCTGAGGTATAGTCTGTCTAGAATTCTACCGTTATTGCTTTGACTTACTAAGCCTGTGGTAGACCAGGCACAGCGGGATGTAGCACTACCTGGCGTAAGGGTCGGACTCCGAAAAATTTAAATTTGCTAATCTTTGTTATGCATTACGAAATTTCAAAATTGTTAGCTAATGAATTCACAGAATCAAATTACGTATTTGACCATTGTTACAAATTAGGAACAAATAAGATTTGTTGAAACATGCTGTGACCATAGATTAAAATTAGGGAAAATAAGATTAGCAATGACGTACCAAACGTATAAAATGAGTTTTCAAAATTTTAAAATCAGTATTACTTTACTTTTCGTACTGAGAGCAATTATATAGACACTTACTATGTGGCGACCATTTGAAGATGATAATGATAGTTTACCCGTTGAAGAAGATCGCTGTGCAAAACTTAAACGTACGTGTTTGCCGCTAGAAGCGAAAGAAATAATTAAAAATGTGTATAACTATTTAAAAGATAATGAAGATGAAAATTCGGCCTTAACCAAAACATGTGAAATGACGAAAGTGCCGTATAATACTGTTCGTGATATAATAAGTGGTGAATTGAGACCAAGAAAGAAAAGACGTGACGCGGGTAAGTCGAGAGTAGTGAATTCTTTTGAAGAAGATATAATTCGACGTAAAATATATATATATATATATATATATATAAAGTATAATTTTAAGTAAGAATTTTCGTTTTTTTTTACTATATTATGTATTTAATTTTGTTTTTTATGTATTGTTTGTTCCATTATTATTTAAAAAAATAAAAAGATTTGTTTCATTATTACAAAATAAAGTAAAATAAAACAGGAAAACATTTAATACGTACCTGTCCTTTCCCCGCTATAAATCAAGCTTAAATCCCTAACAATAGACCTGCTGAGAGGGTAATAACGGTAGAATTCTAGACAGACTATATACATAACATTTTTTTTTCTACAATCAAAAAGGGTTAATCGATTTTTAAACGTCAGTAATATAAAATTAGTAATTTTCTAGTATGAATCGTAGAGAGAAATTATTCTTCTATACTTTCTCATTATCTTAAATTCAAATATTCTTATCAATCGCATGTCTTATCTTTTCCTTCTCATATCAAATCATTTCAAAATTCGAAAACTTTAAATATTTAATCTTTTATTCTGATACTGAAGTGCTCTATTGTACTAACGGAGAAAAGTGGGCAATTGAGAATCAATTTACATTACGTCAGAAGAGATGTAAGAGTGTGTGTGTGCAAAAACAAAATTTAAGATCATTTATCATCTTAAAGAAGCGGTTGTGCTTAAATCTTAAGTGAAAAACATAATGTGGGTCAAACGAAACTAACGATATAGTTCAATGAAAGTAAGTGTAAATATTTTATAGCTTTTACTTTTATCGTGAAATAGAAATTAAATATCAAGGCATAGAATGTTTAGTTGTCATTTTGCTGTGCTGTGTAATATTAAATATTTAAATAATCGACTGTATGTATAAAAATAATTTTCAAAGATCATTTAATTATTTTCCTTTAACAAAGGATATCCAGATATCTTTTTAATTATAGGCTACCCACAATATGTTGAAAAGCAGTAGAATGAATGAAATGGGGCAGGCAAGAATACAATTTAAGATTGAAACAGAAAATATGAAAAATTTGTTAATTGTTGACTCGGTACCTTAGCAACGAACATTATTTTTAAAACACTGTCTAAGGCCCGGGCCACACTATGCGTTTTGGCGGGACCGGTAAAATCGCATCTGGTTATACGGGATGGATCGTACAGCGTCCACATATATCCCGCTAAACAGGACGTTAGCAATGACAACCCGATTCGGACACAGTCGGACCAACATCTGATCAGTGCAGAACCCAAGTAGTATACGTTGTCTATTAAAAAACAAAACTAGACCCTTGTGAACGCTCGCATTATCTCCAATATGTTGTAGTTGTCATGCGGCAAATTGACCGTCCCGTCAAACCGCAACATGCTGCGGTAGTATGCGGCAACCGGACAGCAACCGCATAGGTGTGGACGAGTTCATTTAAAACAATAAGTTGTTGTCTTCCCGGTCAACCGGTCCCGTTAAACCGGTCCCGCTAAAACGCATAGTGTGGCCCGAACCTTACAGTTTTACACTTAACAATAATTCGTTTAATTTATTGACGGATAAATCGATCAATTTATCTTACAAGTCGTTGAGAATTTGCACTTAACGATTTTCTATCAATTTATTTTTGTTGAAATTAAGACTACCAACTTCTTAATATTATTTTATATATTTGTGATGTTAGAGTTTAACCTAGCAGTGCTTCAGTTTTCTGGTAGTTGTTTGGAGAAAAATAAATTCATTCTGTAACCGAAAACATAACCGAACCGAAATAATATCGGTATAAAACCGTAAATTTAAAAATAGGTATTTTTGATTAACGCGCATCTTTTTTGTAGAAATACTTTACGTGCCTTCGAATTCATAAAAAAACAGTTTCAGTTATAATAAAATAAACTTAAGAACTTGACTATGAAAACTTTAACTTATAGTTACATTTTGAATCGCAATTTTTATTTTTAGATCACAGCTTAAAATAAAAGTACTTAGCTAACTTTAAATTACTTACAGATTCTTTTCTAATTTTGAATTACGAACATGCAGAATATATCTACTAGTACTAGTTGTTAGTAAAACGAGGAATTGAAATGTTATTACATTACGAAGTAGGTACAAACTAATGAAATCGTAATGAAAACGAAATTTATTTGTTTATTTAACGGAAACAAATACCGATATATTTTCAAAAAAAAATCGTTGCCGATAACCAAAACCAAATTTTTATTGATGTAAAAACCGTTAACCAAAAATATTACTTGGTCTTATTCATCAGTTATGTTGGTAGCGCGTCCTGCTAACTTCTCATTCATTGTCGACTGACAGCAATTTGAGGTTGTATGTTATTTATCTGTCAGTTTTGAAAGCAGTCATACTGCCTCTAAAAACGAAAAGCGCCAAAACTGCGTTTTATATAACTTCTTAACGACGTGTTTTCAGAGACACCGAAATAGAAAAAAGTATTTTTGACATTTATCTCACTTTTGTGGTTATTAACACACTACTGTTTCATTTTTTTTTTTAACCTTTACTCGTCATTAAAATGTAGTAACGAGATATCAAAGATAAAGTGCCATTTTAACAATACATATTAGAAAAATATATGTAAATAAAGGGTAGCTTTAAAATTTGCAATAATGAATAAAAATTTTAAAAGTAGGTACCTATATAATATTGTTGCAGAACTAAAATAAAAATTGCTTTAGGTTGTAATGAGTTCTGAAAATTATTTTCGATAGTTCATTCGGAGTTTCAAATTAAGTTTGAAACTTTTAATTAATAGTATGCAATTTTCATGTGCTGTGCTTTGTACTAATTTAATAGAGCCAAAAATTTGATGTAGTCAACACATTAATTCCGGCAATTATAATTTTAATTTCGAATATTTAAAATATATCCCCTATCAAAATTATAAAACTTTATAAATAGGTTTAGTTATTTAAATTAATGTCCCATATAGCTAACTGACAATATTTAAATATAAATAAATGAAATGAAAATCAAAATTTGAGAAAAACAGTTTTGAACATATGTATAAAATAAAAATTATTTTCTATACTTTATTAAGGGAAGGTAGAAAGCAGTGACTACTCGTGCAGAAGTGCTGCAATTTATTTATAATTAAAAAAAAAAACAACTTATAAGTGAGAATTTAAATTTTATCGATAAATTTGCTTCAAAGAAGAATATATTAGAGAATTGACTTGATTTATAAAAAATAAACAAACGTTTTAGAAGAACTGTGAGCAGCAAATCACCCACTTGTATTTTGACGAACCGTCTCTGGCAGGAGGTAATAAATAATTGTAGTTTTCAATGTCGGGGATAAATACAATTTAAGATAATATAACAAAAGAAAAATACAAATATTTGCCTTCAGTATCTATGCACTTCATATACGAGTGTATTTGTAATCACATGCTGATATGAAATAGTGTCTTCTTATAGACTACGTTTATTTCGATAATTCAGGCGGTTTCAAGTATATTATGACTTGGAAAATCCTATTAGTTTATCTCAGCGGATTGAAAATAGGATTGAGTTATTTTCAATCTTCTTTAAATTCGTATCGACTAAAAAAAGATAGTTAAATACTCGATTATGCAGACAGACAGGGAGAGGTATCTGATCAAATTTCAGGCTGGATATATAACCCCAAAATCTAAAAACTGTCATGTTGTTATTTGTCTTCTCTTTCTAAAACATTAAAAAATACTTGTTTCTTCATCAATCCAATTATTTCGCTTTTCGACAATTGTACTAAGTTTTATGTCGCGACTTTTATAAAATGAAGTAAAATGCAAACAACTAACAAAAGATATGAATTTAGTAACACTGCAACATATTGCGGATGTGCGCATGCGTAGTTACATTATTTGAAGCTTCACTGTTTATTTCGACAGAAGACAAGCCGCTTCATAAGTCCAAGTCTGTTATTATATAGGCTTGAGTTGGGGTCTCGTGGTCGCGTGCCTGCATGAGTGTCAGGTCGCGAATCTGGGGAACCGGGTTCGATCCCGACCGACGCCAATTATTTCGAATTTTAAATGGCACAAAATTGGCTCCTGTGGTGCACTCTCCACGCCAGCAATGAGTGCCCGTGAGGTGACGCCTGGTAAGCGCCCGCACGGTGCCAATATTACATCATTACCGATATCTGTGTACAAGCAGATTGGCACACCCAACAATGGGTAATAAGCCGTGATGATTTATTTATTTGAAATATTAATATTTCGAAGATTGAAAAGGGATTTACTAAATTCAAGCGGTTTCAATCGTCGAGATAAACGTAGTCATAGACTGATAAATGGCCAATGACCAAAACACAATTTTCTGGGTATCTGATCTTGAAAAATACCTTTAATACTAAAGTAGTCAGAATAAATATTTGAATTAGATATATTTACATAGTCAATACCAAAGACCACAATCTCAAAATACCATCAATAAGACAGATAGGTACTGTATACAAAATGAACATACATTATTTATAATGCCTAACAATACAAATTTTATTAATGTCGGCGACTTCAGAATCCATACGAAATACAAAATACATAATATCAGTCAATAACCCAACATGTGCAAATAAATCTATTACAAATTGAAAATTGACAAAAAACTCGTTTATTGTAGTGTGTTTTTAAACTAAGTAAACTGATTAATAAAAATAATTTTACATTGGGATGTTTAGTCGTTCATACCTCGTTTAACAATAAGTTATTTACATATAAATTTTAATTCTGTTTTGTTGAGAACAACTGTATCTAGAGCTTTTAGCAAAAACAGACTTAGTCCATTGAACTTGAAATAATCAAAGAATAAACTTTCTAAGGCCTGTTATCGCACTCGTCCTTTGTACGAGGTCTGTTAGAAAAGTATCCGACCTTATTTTTTGCGAAAACTTGGTGGATTTGAATTTAGCGCGCTTGCATGAGCCGCCCTTAATCCTTCGAGCGCATGCCTGAATTTTTTCCCGCCTGTCGATAGCGTCTGTTGCTGGCAAGTAGCATTTGCGTGAGGTAGTGTGTAGTGCTCTCGTCGATTTTTCATTGCAAGGAAAATAACGGAACGACTGGAGCAACGCTATTGCATCAAATTTGCCTGAAACTGGGCAACAGCCAGGTGGAAACCATTCGGAAGATTCAGACGGCTTTTGGTGATGCTATGGGCATCACACAGATTAAGGAGTGGTACAACCGGTTTAAAAACGGCCGCACATTCGTGGAGAGCGAGCCACGCTCCGGTTGGCCATCAACATGCCAAAATGGCCAGGTTATTGCCAAAGCGAACACTGTGGTACTACAGGGATGTTCTCCGTCGCCTACGTGATGCTATGCGGCGCAAGAGATCGGAGTTGTGGTCAACAGGAAATTGGCGCCTCCATCACGACAATGCACAGCACATTTTGTGATGCAACAGGCTCCTTACTCTCCTAATATGGCCCCCTGCGACTTCTGGCTGTTCCCCAAACTCAAGAGGACAAGAGAGGACATTATGGCTGCAATGACAGCTGAGCAAAACTCCATTCCGAAATAGGCTTTCTCAGAATGCTTGCAACAATGGCGGCACCGCTGGGAGAAGTGTGTGGAGTCCCAAGGAGACTATTTTGAAGGTGATTAATTTTCCAACGCTCCGGGTGTACCAGTTTTTTTTTCCCGGTCAAAGGTCGGATACTTTTCTAACAGACGTTGTACAACTTGGACTCGTACTATAACAGATTACTTTATGAAACTTGTTTTTTAATATACTAAATAGGTAGAGGTTAAAATTTTTTAAATGTCACTCTAAAGTAAAAAAAATTCTCCAATCGCAGAAGTTAGCTAAACTTGTGGATAAAATATGTCTTTACTCACTTGTGCCAAAATAACTATTGTCCTAAATTCATTGTGGATTATGACCTGAGATATATTCATTGTGTAAATTTTTACTTTTTAAAATAGATAGACAAGAAAAACCATATTAGAGAACAGTGAAACGCGAATTGACTTGAAGAAATCGCCAATTTTTCTGATCAATTTTTTGAACTTCTCAAAGAGTAAGCTATTGTGTACCTAAACAGTTTATAAGTAATGACTATTTTCTTTTGCTATACATTATATATATATATATATATATATATATATATATATATATATATATATATATATATATATATATATATATACATTATTTGTGGTTTTCTGTATTGTTACCTAATGTTACAGATTAAAAAATCAATGAAAGGATCTTGAACTGTGCCAATATTTCCTTGATATTGCCGCCTAAGATAATCTATGAATTTGTCAAGTAAAACGTGGACACTGATATATTGTGGAAAGTCTATATTATGTCATTTCATGATAATTTAGTGATATTATAAGATTTCATTTACACTTGTTCTGTGTTGTACTCGTATTAGACGTTATCTCAAAAGGCAATTGTGTGGTTTCAGATCAGATTAAATTTTTTTCAGATTCCTGGAAATTTGATTATTATTCTATTGCCTTTTGAATATCGTTATAGAAATAGGGTTTCTTCATAATGTACTTATAAAAATATTGTTTACAGATCAGACAAAAAACCTAGCTGATCAGACAAACGATTTACGTCGATCTCCAATTACTGGGGTAAATGTGAATAGAACTTCTATAAACCTCAGTTTAAATCATGTTATGGTGGGTAGCACTGATTTTTTACCTATTATTCATTTTAGTTGCAACTTGCAACAAATGGAAAACTTGAACGGTGAATATATGACCTATTCAAAATTAAACTACAATTGAACCGAACAGTCCAAAAATTCATATTATCAAAACCGTTCTTTTACTGTATATTGTTTATGACTTTGACAATTTTTTACGTGTTTATATAAGAATAAAAAAATTCGAAATCCATCATTTATTAAAAAATAAAAATAAAAACATCTGAACTTTATTGGTTTTTGTACAAATTTTGCATTTCCCGGATGAAATAAAATTATAAAAATAAAAAAGGAAATTTAGGTATAGTTAGAATATCTTTTGTTTTTGTCAAATGCAGAAAGAAATAAAAAAATCTGAACTTGTTTGGTTTTTGTACAAATTCTGCATTTCCCGGATAAAATAAAATTATATAAATGAAGAATGAAATGATGTTTTCTGTCTACCTGTATGAAAAGTGAAGTTTAACGAACTTATTTTTGGACGAAAAATGACACTTTTCTGAAGGTTAACACTTTTCGTCTAAAACCGTTTTCGTCCGCAAAGCCTACTACGATTTAATAATTATTGTAATTGTGTGTACTGCCCTTCTAGATCTATTATTAGTAAGGTAGACAGAAAAATGTAATATGCACCTCGGCAAAAAATGCGTATTATAGCCTCGCTTGTTTGCTTTGCAAACTCAAGCTGTGCTATAATATGCAATTTTTTGTCCTAAGTACATAAATAACTATTAAAAAATAAATTTAGGTATAGTTAGAATATCTTTGGTTTTTGTCAGAAACAGAAAGAACTTTTCGTTCTTATTGAAAAAGGTGTAGACTAGTTTGGTTATGTCGAGTAAACTTTCCATCCTTATATCTTTCGTGTTCTTTTTATTTTTGCCGAAACCTTGTTGCTTACAATGTGAAACGACTGGAATTGAACGATTTACTTAAATACAAAACACTGGTCAATTCTTGCTGGAAACCTCTCAAATAATAAAGCAAGATCGAGCAACCAAAGTCAATTTATGAAATTCAAAAAAAATTACTAAAGATGTAGTGGTATACTATACTTACAAGTATGTAGAAATTTTATCTTCACGACCCAGATTAATTTTTGCTCCACCTGTAACAACAGAGGTTTGTAACCTTAATTTAATTTATTTTAAGATATGTAGATTAAAATATTTTACAATAAAGCAATTTTATTAATCTATTTGAGGGAATACCAAACGAACAATAATTTATAGCGCATTCGATTGGTAGCACCAGTGCGCACTGAGTTCGAATTTTTTTTTTTTGTGCGGCGCATTCGACTAGACTACACTGCTCTAATGCATCCAAGTATCTGCATTCGGCTGATTCGCACGATCCGAGTGGAGCTCGAATTTTGCATTCGGCTGACAAGCGTACACGCTTCGAGTTCGCATATTCTTGCACTGTACTTTTTGACGGTGCGTGTAGCTCTGCCTCTCTCTGCATCATTTTCGGGAGCAAATGCCCACTCGTTCCGTGCGATGCACTGGCATAGTTCAAATCGCCCGAAGTGAACTCCGTGTAATTGTTGTTCGCACTGGGAGCGAATTCAGTGCGAATCAGCACAGAGCAAATGCTTGCCAGTCGAATGCGTCATTAGTTAAGAGAATAAATGGAGTGTATGTTTGTTTGGAGATATGTACAGGTGTCTCATTTTCGATGTTTTTTTAAGGTATCTCGGGTAATATTAATGATAGAGCAAAATCGTTTGCACATTCCAGGGTCAATTTTTCCAGAAATGTTTAATAGCCATCACAAAAATTTTCGATCTTCTTTTGTTTCTGAGCTAAAGGCAAAAACTCGTTTTTCGCTCATTTTGAAAATATCTCATATCTTATTTATTATGACAGTTTAATAATTCTCGAGATAAACTTATGATTTTTTAAATGGGGAACTATGTTGAAAATACTCTCGTTTTTGCTTATTTTATAAGCATTTCAATGTTATTTAACAGGTCTACATTCTTTTGTTTTATACTTGAATAGATGATAATTATTAATTTATTGGATTGAAAAAATTTAAAATTATTAAGAAACAAATGAGAAAATCTATTACAGATCATCATTTGCATATTTCTAATAGTATTTGTTTCAGTTTTGCTCATTTTTTAATTTATTTACTTCAAAAGCATATTAAACCATTTTGTTAGGATTGTGTCAAAGCCAACTGTAACGTCGATAGATAGTAATATAACTAACCCGAAAATAATTGGTTAAGAATAATTTTAAGAACATAATTAATAGATATTGAATCAAAATAAACAAGTGATGATTTATAATAATTTTTTTCATTTGTTTCTTAATAATTTCCAATATTTTCACCTCAATCTTTTGTTAATGTTTAAAACAAAAGAATGTAGACTTGTTATATATTATAGAAAAACTTATAAAATAAGCAAAAAGACGAGACGATTTTCAACATAGATTCCCATTTAAAAAATGAAAAGTTTATGTTATATCTCGAGAATGATTAAGTTTTGGATAAATCTAATTACGCTATTTTATTATATTTAAAAAACGGTAACATTCTTGTAAAAATATTTTTTCCCCAACTATCATAATAAATAAGACATGATATATTTTCAAAATGAGCGAAAAACGAGTTTTTGCCTGTAGCTCAGAAACAAAAGAAGATTTCTGTGGTGACTATTAAACTTTTCTCGAAAAGTTGACCCTGCAATGTGCAAACAGTTTTGTTCTATCATTAATATTACCCGAGATACCTTAAAAAAACATCGAAAATGAGACACCCTGTACATCGAAATGAAAATGAATAAATGCTATTAATAATTTATTAAAGGAGAGAAAATTTACTTTGGGGAATACAAGGGCTTCTATGAATGTGGATGAGACTAAAGTTATATATTATGTTTGACTGGAATTATAGCTGATTACTGAATAAATGATTTTTGATTTTGTTCCAATAGTCCAGAGAATGGACTCCAAAAAAGACCTTTGCCTTACAAAAGGTGGTGGAGAAACAATTTTAACTTATGTTGTTTGGGTCGGGACAGGGATAAAAAGTTCAAGTTTTTGACTTTGGTAGCCCGTATCAAAATTTTATAAGGTTACAAAATTACAGCTTGTAAATTTTTGTATAAAAAGGGTTGTTACATTTTTTACCTAGTATGAACTCTCAAAGAGTTTTGTTAAAAATAGTTAACTAGAATAACACTTTATGAGAAAAATTATATTATTCAAAAAATAAACAATATTCGGTTTTTATACTTATGTTCGGTTGCAGAAACGTTAAACAACGCATTGTTCGGTTAGCGGTTCATCAAAACGAACAAAAGTAACGCGATTTTTTGACAGCAATGATTTAAATCAAAGGAAACAAGGCACAAGGAAACTGATTCTAATTTGTTCGTTTTGATCAACCGCTAACCGAACAATGCGTTGATGAACGTTTCTGCAACCGCGCATAAGTCTAATAGGTTTTACTATTTACAACAGTTTACAGCAGTTGTGGCATCGAAAGAAGTAAATTATGTATGATTTTTAAATATTTTTTTTTCAACGCTTTTCTGCGAATTTATACTCCACTCTGATCCGTTTAAAAATATGATAACGCGGTTTCAAAATTTGAATTCAGCATGAAATTCTTCATCATGTCATGTATTATACGATTTTTGCCGATGAGCGGTTCACGAGTTACTAACAACTTTAACTTATAAGAAATCTCATTAAAATATTAAACAACTGCAAATCGGCTAAGTTCTCATTTTTTCATCTGAAATTTCGACACAATTAAGATGAACAATATTACTTATTTGATACTTGTCGAAATTTCACATGAAAAAATGAGAACTTACCCAATTTGCAGATGTTTAATATTTTAGAGGGATTTTTTTTATAAGTTTAAGTTGTTAGTAACACGCTAACCGCTCATCAACAAAAATCGTGTAATACATGACATGATGAAGAATTTTATGCTGAATACAAATTTTCAAACTACATTATATCTTGAATCGGGTCAGAGTGGTATATAAATTCGCAGAAAAGCGTTGAAAAAAAATATTTAAAAATCATCGATAATTTACTTCTTTCGATGCCACAACTGTTGTAAATAGTAAAACCTATTAGACTAAGTATTAAAGACCCAAATTGATTATTTTTTGAGTAATATAATTTTTTTCCTAGATTGTTATTCTGGTTAACTATTTTCAACATAACTCTTTGAGTGTTCATCCTAGGTAAAAAAATTAACAACTCTTTTTATACAAAAATTTACGAGCTTTAATTTTGTAACCTTGTAAAATTTTGATACGGGCTACTGTTTTTGAGAATATAGCCAAAGTCTCAAAAATACTAATTTCTTGCATCTTTGATCCAAGATAGCGGCTCAAATAATTATTTTAATATAAATTATGTACAATATACATTTTCTTTATATTCAATATCCTGAATTTTTTTCTACTTTCTTTTTCTTGTATTCGTCATTTTTTCGCAAATTCCTTTTATATTCTTTTTTACGTATATTCTTTTGCGTTGTTGACTTTTTATTTATTTTCATAATCTTCATAATGATGTACAAATATTTTTGACAGTGGCATACAAATATTTTTGACAGTGACATTTATGTGTGAATTGCAAACATTTGAATTTCTTGCCTTGAAATAGTTTGATCTGAGAATTTTTACATCAAATTATTTTATATGCATTTCTTTATCTCTAAATCTATAGATATAATAATGAATTTATATTTATCGAATAAAGAATTTAACGTTCTTTAATATAAGTATTTACATATCCGTAGTTAAAAATGTCTTAAGTCTTATAGTATTTGAGAAATCGTGGATCCAACATCCACACACGCACACTAGTCCGGTTGTTAAGGGCGAAATTTTGCCTCCACCCTGCATTTTGTGATGCAAGCAAGCCGTTTGGGTCATATGTCACTGGGACCATACCCTACCGATTAAGAGATGTAGCCACCCGGAAATGCCCCGGAGGCACAAGTTATTGCGGGTTGTATACCTCATTGGCGCAGTTTTCTTAAAGTCGCCATGGTGCGCACATACGGACATCATCGTAAAAATGTTATAATCGGATTCTAGGGACCTTCAAACGTGGATCTGCGACTTTTAGCATGAATCCAATACCTCTCTTAGCGAGAGGTAAAAAGAATCTCAAACAAAAATATTTTTAAATACATAGGGAGGACTAATTTGATTCTAGTAGAATCCCTCAATTATTTCCTTCGTATCTAGAAATACAAGGGTCATTCTAGAATTATTATTGATTATTTTGAAAGCAGTCAGCATCCAAAAAAAAATTGGCTGGGAGCTTTTAAAAAGTGGAAGTGTGCTGAAGGGAATTAGAACATATTTAAAATAAAATTCTAAAAAAATGAACCCCGTGTATTGTCAATAATTTTAGCGTAATCCTCGTAGATCGTAAAAGGATTTTATAAATTTATTGAACTCGTAACTCGTGGTTTAAATTGAACTGGTGACCTGGGGTCTCTCAGGACGCCGTTTTCTTTGGAAAAGTCTTTTGCTTTTAAATTTTTTGTTGTTATTGAACGAAAATGTAAAATTTAGTTATTAGCTTCTGAAAAAATCATATGAAATATGATTGATGTCAAAACAACTCACACAAAAGTTTTACTTTGGTTGGGTCAAGAATGGTACCACGTCACCAGTTGGGTTAATCAAGATAAAAATTCTGCTCTCTTGCTTTGCCAGGAACTTTAGTACCAGCAAAACTGATTAGCTTAGCGCCATCCCACCCACCACTTGTTGCCTGCCGGTGCCATTGTTATCATAATCAAATCACTATCAATGTATCAATTACTCCCTCCTCATTCTTTTCTAACACCTCCTGTTGCAGTGTCGCGCATGTGACGAGCTCGCGAGTTCGGCAGTCCAACGTTCAATGTCAGTGCCGCTCGGCCTCGTGTGATGCGCCCATCTCCAGCACCAGCCAGACACCAGCCAACATGAGCGAAGCCAAGAGCGTGGAGATACACCTGCCGCTCAAGAGCTACGAGGATGGCGACCAGAAGGAGAACGCCATCGCGGCGGTGGCATTCCACAAGGTTAGGAGTCCGCCGCATCATATCGTCGAGGGGCTCAACAACAGTGGAGCTCTCAGGTAAGAAGATAATGATAGGGTGTGTGGAAGGACCTGTTGCATCTTCGGTGTGGTGAAGCTCAAAGATGTTTGTGAATATGATTAGAGATACTTGATATTAGGTCCGATCCTACTATCTCTAGTTAAAGTGACAGTTTATTAATCATTAGTTAAGAATTAAATTGAACGTTCGAAGCGAAGCGAACAACAGTTTTAACTTCCAGTTAGCTCTAACCAAAATTCGCAACATAACAGTTGGTTGGCACTAACTGTCTCTTTAACTAGAAATGGTAGGAGTGGATCTAAAAGAGAAATTGTGGGATTTTCAAATAAAAAAATCTGATATTGACACCACACGACTTCCTTGTACGCAAGACCAACATGAAATATAGACCCAATTATAAAATTGCACGTATTTGACGTAATTTGACATTAACATTTTTTTTTACCTTCCGTCACCTTTAGATAAGGAAGGTATTGTCTTTGGTCAAAAAATTCGGTGGTGAGTTTTTGATGAATAAGCACGTTTTAGGGTCCCTAGAATACGATTTTACTATTTTTTCGATGATATCTGTATGTATGTATGTGTGTGTGTGTGTGTGTATGTATGTGTCTGTGTGTGTGTGTGTGTGTGTGTGTGTGTGTGTGTGTGTGTGTGTGTGTGTGTGTGTGTGTGTAACAAAATTTTCGTCTACGATAACTACTATACTACAATTCTAAAAATTATAATTCTTTCGTATTTCTCTTCGTTACATCCATGTGAAGAACTGATTAGATTTTGGTTAGAATTGGACAACCGGAAGTACCCTCATTTGAAGATTTTAACAGTTTTTCTTGAAAAACTATGTTAAATATCATTTTTTCACATTTAATGTTATTATATATATTAAAGAATATTTTATTCTCTGTACGATTTGACTGCATTTTATACTTAATATTAAATGGATATAGAGTTAAAAAATTATAAAGAAATTAATTTTCATAAAGTAGCCATAGCTATGGAAACAGCTACTATATTAAGAAAATTTTGATTGAAAGATGTCAGTGAAATTGACATAGTGTGTTTGTCTTATAATTTTACTGAAAATATAGGATCTTTTGCTATAAATTTTCTGTATGGAATTTGTATAAAATACATGCAACTGCCGTAAGGTAAAGTACAAGAAATATAATCTTTAGCAATGAATTTTCTGTGTGAAATTTGTACAAAATACATAGAACTGACGGAAGGTAATGTGCTGGCCACATCAGATTTTTTTACTTTTTGGTCCTAATCTATATTTATACTATGTTCCGTAAGTCAATCAAAAAGTATGTATCTTGATTCTGGGTACATCATGGTTCCTAAATATTTTCATCTATTTCGGAACAGATTGACATTAATTCATATGACATTTAAAATTGACACAACCTAACAAAAATACAAATTAACTAAATGAATGATAACGCTGAATAATGCCAATAAAAATAACACAATCACCAATATCTCAAATATAAATAATATTTTCATACTTACATCTATAATAGTTATTAGTAATACCACTAAAAATGCGGTTTAAAAATTTGACACTCATCGTTTGATTTTGTTATGAACCAGGATTATTTCGTGGTTGCCGTGGTCCGACTTTTTACCAACTTTTTCAGGAACCGCGTTCCAAATAGATACCGGTAAATAATTTCAGGACTTACGGAACACAAAACCATAAATCTGGTCGAACCGGTTGCGTTACGGAACATACTATAAGCTTTATTACAAAAACCAAAAAGTATATAATTTTTAAATTTACATATCTCGATTATATAAACGGCTAATTTAATAATATTGGTTGAGCTAGACGCAGAATTTAATTCTCTAAAACTATTATTTGAAGCATTTATTTCTAAAATCAAAATAAAACTATTTTATTCAAGAAAAACTGTTAATAACTTCAGGTAATATATCACTGCCGGTTAGCCTATTTTAACCAAAATCTACTATGTTATTCCCATTGACATACAAGTCTTATATACCAAATTTGAAAAGTTTTGAATTATATTTTAAAATAGTTTTTCATTAAAATCTATTATAGGCTTCAAGTAAAGTACCACTTCCGGAAATTATGTAATGACCAAAAAGGGTGGTGCACAACTAGATTTCATAATAATCCTAAATACAAAATTTCGACTTTCTACGGCTTAACGTTTTTGAGTTATGCGAGATACGTACGTACAGACGTCACGACGAAATTAGTCAAAATGGATTCAGGGATGGTCAAAATGGATATTTCCGTTGAAATCTGAAAACCGAAATTTTTCGCGATTACAATACTTCCTTTACTATGTACAAGGAAGTAAAAAATCATGAAAACAGAGATAATAATGTATAGAAATCCAAAAGTGCAAAATAGCATTCTCTCCGTGGCGTGTATGCAGGGTCTAACAGCTAAACGAGCTACCTTAAATAATTTCTATATTATTAAAGATACAATAAAACACTACAAGGCAATCTCATACGAGTAGAAGGTGTTTTCAAGTTACAACACAAAGTTATATTTTTTACAACGTACGCTTTACAGTATGTCACTTTTCAAGCATTAGTGCGTGAAAAACTACTTTTTGCTAGTGTTTGAAAAGTAAATAGGCTTTGCTAGGCAACATTAAATTCTATTCATGTACATATCAAGTACATAATTAGGTAGTAAATAATAATGAAAGTAATAAAATTTATTAGCAAATATTAATATACACTGCAAATGAAAAAAGTGTAATAATTTTTTTAACAGATTGAGTACTAATCTAATTTTTAAGAACATTAACATTTTTTTTTCATTTATTCTAACCTAAACTAATTCTAAATATTTATATTAAATGTACTATTTTTACAATTATAAAAGACTAATCCACTTGTGTCTTAGATTCTTCCAAGTGTTTAAATTATATTTTGTACAGTATTATGAGAAAGAGCACTAATAGTATTTGAAGATTCTGAATACCTGTATACTCAGTATTATGAGAAACATCACTAACATTTCGGTTGTGGGAAAAATTTTCTATGCAACACGTTGTGTAAGTGTTTTTTGTCTTGTGCTACAATTTCGCACTCGAAAAGTACTACTTTACACACTTGTTGCATAAATAACTATTAAATGGAATGATACAAATTTTTTAGGCCAATTCGATAGAGTATTTTTCTGAATTAACTATGTAAACATTTTATATGCTTACATAACAAAAATATTTAGAAAAATTCGATTGAAATTCAAAATTTTATTTTCCTAGTTATTTTTCAATAGGCTATGTAAGAAAGACAAGTGCACTTTTTTTCACACTTTCATGTATTAAAAAAGGCATACTTTATAAACCCATTTTAATGAAAAAAATCTGATGTGGCCAGCACATTACCTTCCGTCAGTTCTATGTATTTTGTACAAATTTCATACGGAAAGTTCCTTGCTAAATTAAATATTCTATTTCTTGTACATTACCTTCTGGCAGTTGCATGTATTTTATTCAAATTTCATACAGAAAATTATTATTTTGTGACGTTTTCTATATACAGTGTAATGTATCTGCAGAAATAAAAGATTTATTATTATTATTTCTTGTACATTACCTTGAAGCAGTTGTATATATTTTATACAAATTCCATACAGAAAGCAAAAGATCCTATATTTCCAATAAAATTATAAGACAAACATACTATGTCAATTTCACTTGACACTGACATCTTTCAATCAAAATTTTCTTAATATAGTAGCTGTTTCCATAGCTATGGCTACTTTATGAAATTTAATTTCTTTATAATTTTTTAACTCTATATCCATTTAATATTATGTATAAAATGCAGTCAAATCGTATAGAGAATAAAATATTCTCTAATATTTATAATAACATCAAATGTGAAAAAATTATATTTAACATAGTTTTTTCAAGAAAAACTGTTAAAATCTACAAATGATGGTACTTCCGGTTGACCAATTGTAACCAAAATCTAATCAGCTCTTCATATGGATGTAACGAAGAAGTATACGAAAAAATTATAATTTTTGTAACTATAGTATTAGAGTTATCGCAGACGAAAATTTTGTTACACACACACACACACACACACACACACACACACACACACACACACACACACACACACACACAGACACACATACATACACACACACACACATACAGACATCATCGTAAAAATAGTAAAATCGTATTCTAGGGACCCTAAAACGTGCTTATTCATCAAAAACTCACCACCGAATTTTTTGACCAAAGACAATACCTTCCTTACCTAAAGGTGACGGAAGGTAAAAATAGTACTTTTTTAACAGACGTAAAAAATGTTAATCTTTGAAATACCTATTTGAGATTTTAAGCATCTATACATCTACGTCATAACTATTGCTATTTTTTTTGTGCAGCCTACTATAGAAACTGATGCGAGAAAGATAACTATAAGTTTCGTTAAAAATCAAATGCAGTTAAACTAAAAACAATTATAACTTTTTAATACTACAAATTGCTTCAAAATTAAACCAACTTTCATTTGAAATAATAAAAAAATTACAGTGGAGGTCCCTATTGTTTTTCATACAAAGCCTGCTAAAAAATAACTATAAAAATCAAATTTATTTTAATTTCAACTTAATTTTTCCCAATATATTGTTATGTAAGGATATAAAATGATTATTTATGTACCATCCCATTTAATAAAATATAACTTTTTGTTGTAACTTGAGAACCACTGGTTTAAAAAAATATTTTCTTCTCTAATCGGATGTTCCCCTTGGTCTTCTATAAGATTGCCTCATAGTATTTTTTTATTGAACCTTTAATAATATAGAAATTATTTCATCAAGAAAAGTAGTAACATCACAAAATTCAAATTTTTGAAAATTTAAAATTTTAGGCAAATTCGACCTTCATTTCCGACAATTCAATGATTTTATGAAATTCACACTGTGACAGCACAAACTTTTGTTATAAGCAATGTTGCATTTTCTCCAATTTCATTTCGAGAAATTTGAGTTCTCTTTCGTCTTTTTCTAAAATGGAATACCGAGAATACAGCGAAGAAAAACCTCAAGAAATTGTTAATGCAGTTTCTGTAGCTGTTTTAAACTTGTTAACAACGAAATCTCGAAAACTGTACGATACGATAGTATGATGCAGCCTTTAACTTATATTAGATAACTGAACTGTCAAAATAATATAAACTCTAGTATATATTTTTCACATATTTTCTGACTAAAGTCAAAATGTTTTACTTGCTGTCATGATTTTGACATCCGCAATAGATATCTACTCTCGGCTTCAAATAAAGTACCACTTGTAATTGAATTGAACACAATTACAACCAAAACTATTAACTTAGATATATTTAAAAAAGATGTTGACACTTTCAATATCAAATATGATAACAATAACTCGAAATCTTAGTCAGTATTTATTCTTAGAAACACTGACTTTTCGGTCCATACTTATACTATACCTTCATCCAGTATAAGAAAGATCTTACAATTTCGTAAACATAAATTCATGTACACATAAATTAATTCAAGATCTTACTTACACCGATGAAGGTTCAAGTGTAAACCGAAACGTCGGTTTTGTAAGAAAATTATGTAGGACTGAGGTTTCGATTAATTGTTAACACCTAATTTACACCACAATCGAAAAATTTACCTCTAATTTCAATATCACAATCTGGCAGTATTGGGAAAAACACCTGTTGACTGCTTTATTGCTAATTATTTTGATTGAAGATAATATTTAAAAGGATAAAGACGTTTTACATATTTTTTTTTTGACATTTATAGAATTATATATTTTTTGTAATACATACCATGTTATAGATAAACATTATAGTTGTTTTACGTTAACAGAAAAACAAGATAATATTCCATGTTCAAAAAGGAAAAAAGAGCTGTATTTTTTTGATCAATTACATAAATTACACGACAGAATCTATTTTTATTACGATAGTGTTTTTTCAACCATTAGAAATATGTAATTACGTAGAAAAGACGTGTAAAACTTTCAAAATTATCAAAAATTATGCCTTTTACATGATCCTATGACGTAGGTATGGTATGACTAGCGAATGAAAGTTGACGTTTAGATTATTTAATAGATGTGGTTTCTTTTGAAAACATTTCTCTATATTTGATTTGAAAGGAAACTGCCCCTTATGTATTCCGTTACAGAAGATTAGAATTGTACTCAATACCAGGATGCATTTAAAATGACCTTAGCAACAGGATTCAGGGATGTATTTAAAAAAATTAATACCGCAAATTCTAGTTCGTTCGTCTCAGGTGTAAGCAACCCTCGAGTCGGAATTACTGTTAGAGGAAATTAAAAATAATCCTATTTCACAGAATTGCCAAACTAAATAGTTTAAATATTAAAATATTTTGTTATAATCAACATAACCCAAAAATGTTTAAAATATTTTAAATGCACCGCTTTTTTAATATTCAATTACCCTAGTCGGCCATCTATTTTCAGCGCAGACATAGTAATGTATTTCTGTGCTTTCCTAGTCCAGTATTTAAATGAGTTCATGCAAAAATTCCATGCCTGAATATTTCGTACAATTCTATTCTTCTCCAGGATATCAAAAGAAACCACAACTATAATATAATTTAAACGTCAACTTTCATTCGCTAGTCATACCATACATACCTATTTTGAAATTATTTGATATTTGCAGTACCGGATTTGACTTAAATTTGCCCCTAGGCAGAAAATATTAATACGACTTCCGACCCCCATGCAGTTGGAAAAAAATAAAAATGTAAGATTAAGTAAAAATTGCTAAGGATAATATAAAAGGTTTAAAAAACCAATAAAGTCTTATTCACACTGTTCTCATTATTTATTGCAATAAATAATTAGAACAGTGTGAATAAGACTTTATTGGTTTTTTAAACCTTTTATATTATCCATATTCAATTTTCACACTTGGGTGTATCCTACCATCATAAAATTTGTTATAATAAATTCAAATAAATATATTTTATTTATATTATAACAAAAAATTAACTTAAACAAAAACTTAGGTATGGTCTTTCCACGATATCAACCGATTTACTTCATCAACTTTCGAGAAACTAAAAATCTCGAAACGTTTGAAATGTTTTCGGAAAATATAAATTATTTTAAAACTTTGACTTTCGACTATACTATAGTCTTCTTCAGGGCTCTGGTGTATGATATTATCCATGAGTCAGTCACTAGTGTCAGTGTCCAATATGTGATGAGAAAAAATAAATACTTTTGGTCTTAGAGCGTAAAATCTATTCCAATTGAAGAGCCAGTGGAAAAAAGATGAATGTCACAAAATGTGTTTTTTTTTCAATACACGATCATAAGTTTGAAGCCTTATGGGACGTTTTTGAAGTGATATAGTGTATTTAATCTTAGTCCAAAACTCAGATTGTCATTTCTTAACATTATTATACCCACAGATGGGTCGAGTTTCAAGTTTCAATTTATGTGGAACCAAATAGAATTTTACCTGTCTGACTACCGAATCTACTAGGCAAAAATGCTTAGATCTACATCCTTTTTAGCTCTTATATTGTAATTTCTATTGGTTTTGCCTTAGGACTATTACCCTTTTTGCCTTCTTTAAATATACTATTTGATAGATCCACCATGCCATTTTTAGGCCCGGGTGCTAGAAACACAGAGGTATATATGTGTTACTTAACTGCTTGGTACCTCCTACCTGTCGGTACCTTTTTACGGCGTGCTAGAAACGAATGTTGGCTGTTGGTTCGTAACAGATCGGTATCAGTTAGTAACGGCACAAACCAATGAAATATGATGTATTCTTCCACAATTCTCTAGATGGCAACACTATCTAAATGTCAAATATATATGAGGGTACATTCAAGCAAAAAAAATATATTTTTAATTAAGTTCTCTGCTTATACTTATTTTAAAGTATAAGAGAAAACTAAAGAAAGGAATTTCACGCCTTTTGAGAAAAATCATTTAATAAATATAATTTTAAGATTCAAAGATAAATTGGCTATAGGCGGTGTGCACAAAAGTAGTCAGCGCCGACAGCGGACAAAAATGATAAAAGTGGTTACTCATTGAAACACAGCAAGGTTATGTTTTATGTCAGAATAAATTTGCAATTTCTATTTTATAAAATATTTGCAATGAATGCGAATAATAGGACGTCAAATATTATGTAATGCAGAGGGGGATGTAATAATTCTTACAAAATTACCGATTGAAGTATCAAATTTTATAAATTTCCTAGAAGATTATATGAGGAACAGATGTATAAGAAAATAACTTTTCATCAAATATCTTCTACTAATATGAAAAATTCTTTTAGGTATACATATTTTCTCATTGTAAAAGATACTTATCGTATGAATAAAATTCCAACAATGGTCGTCTGATTGCAATAATGAATTATATAAAAATGTGTTTCTTAAGCTACTATTTGAACAAGATATAATACAAGAAGCAGAAAATTGTCTTAAAATTGTATCATACTTGCAGTTGTATGAAATAGAAGTCTATTTTTGACATAATTCGTCTATTTATTATAGATTTTGTACATGTAATGTTAATGTTAAAGATAGAAATTCACATGGTTCGTATTTTTCGTGTATTTTCTTTTCCCAGCTTGTGCAACTGATCCCACTTATATTTTCAATGAAGAATCTTCTTCATTTATTGCGAATATAAAAGAAAGATGCTAACATCATACACTGAAATCGTGATATGTAGAAATTTTCTTCTTTCCAATCATTCAAGTTTTCCAACTTTTTAATCTCAGTTTCCATGCATTGTGCATCTTGTAACATTTAACTAATATTATAAATTATAATATAAATTTAAATATGATAAAATGGTTTACAGAAATCACACATATTATAAGAAAAATTATATTTTCTGCCACAGTACCTTCGCTGGTATTTTGACTTTTTTGATTCTCACATCACATATATAGCATTTTAAATATTTTCTTTATTCATTTCAATATAGTATGATGTATAATATTCATACACAATAGCAACAACTCTAAATAAAATTGTAAATTGTATCACTTTCTCGAAATGTCAAAGTTGATTCGGTACCCAAAAATGCAAATGTAGCCGTTAGAGGCGCTGACGCTCAAAATGTGCACATCGCCTATTTCAGGTAAAATTATTTTTAATTATTCCGTTCACAGTTCTTCGAACGATGCGTAAATCATCTGACACCATTATTTGAAAAATCCTTAAATAAAACGCACGGAACAAAAAATGAAGAAAACACAAACATAATAATTGACCTGTACCCAAGAATCGTAAACAGCATAAGCAATATTTTTTTAATACTGCTAAAATTGATTTACTTTTTATAGTTGCTGGTTTTAAGTTATATTCTTGTTCTTTAACTAAATTTCTGGCAATTTTTTTTGAAATCTTTTAACTTTTCTTTAAATCCACTTCATATATCAAGGTTATTTCATTTTCTGAAATTTCTAGATCGAAATAAGCGAATTATATTATTAATATTATTGTTTGATGATTTTAAGAAGACATTTTGAATATCAAAATTACATAGCAAAATATTACCAATATGACAGGTTGACAGTACGTCACGGTCAGGTAAATGGTCGTGAAGTCGCTATTATATGAAACATAGCTTTCACGATGCAATTAAGGGTAACATACTTTTTAGCACGTTAAATCGTCAGGTACCTGTCTGTTATATCTAACTGTGTGATATTTGACGTTCTAGCACTCGGCCCTAATAGTACATTAAAACACAAGTATTATAAGGCAATCTGTTAACGTACGAGTCCAAGTTTGGAAAACGAGCCGCCAGGCGAGTTTTACAAAGGACGAGTGCGTCAACAGGCCTTATGATACAAGTTTTTTATACTATTTTTTCTATTGAGGTAATTTTACAATTAGATTTTTAAAAAAAGGAGTTGTCAAAAATATGAGTTGGTGTTTTTTTATCAGTTATGTTGGTAGCGTTTCCCGGTAAAAATTGAAATTTCACATCTTGACAGTTTGTGTCTCTTGTGATTTTGTCTGATTGTTTACATTAAAACATTGTATCAAGCATTATACAATTATGAAAGAGGAAAACCAATACATACAATGAACTCCAAGGTTATTAATGAACCATCCTGATTTGACATATCGTTGGTTCGTGTTGGTTATTATCAAAAATAAAACTTGAATATGGGATTGAAGGACGTCACGTGGACCATCAAGCCTTTTTATTGAGAAAACAACATATAAATAAAACTCTTTAAATAATGAAATACTTTAATGAACAATTTATTGCTCTAGACTTTTACTTTCTACCATTTTTACAACACTCACTGCTCAGTTGCACAGATAACGGCAACAGCTTTTCTTACAATTTTTAATACAAAACATATATGGCATATATTCGATAGTTCGCCACAACGTGGAACTGCAAATCATGGGTGAAAACGTCAACTTTTCATATTTGTTTGCTAGTAGCCGCCACAAATTGAGTAGACAGTGTTAACATTTTCAAGTAACGTGCATCATACATTTCATAACCTGCCTAGAATAACAATACATTAAATTCAAAATTGCATTACCATAAATTTAAATTGTAATAAATAAAACTTACCGTTTTAATTATTTTGACAAAGTAAACCTGAGCGCATTGTTTCTTGTTTCATAATTTTTTAGTTGAAATTTTAACTTCACAGATTCTTATTCTTTCTTAACTAACACAGCTATAGCTATAAATTTCTTTTCTTTCTAGTCCTATCACCTAGAGAAAGGATAAAAATCCACAATTAGAAGTAATATTTCAACACAAACAATTTACCATTTTAAGGTTATCTGTCAGTTATGAAAGCATGACTACCACCTCTAGAACATGAAAGGCGCCAAAAACAGTACGTCTATAGATTTTCTAAACGTCGTGTTTTCAGTGATAAACAGTGCTTTTATAGAAACATAAGAACACCGAAATAGAAAAACCTATTAAGAGTGTGTCAACTAAAAATCCGGACAAAATAAACAATACCAGAAAAATATATCTACGCAGCCCATGAAACAAATGATTTTGTTTTTTGACAGATGTTAATATGCATTTGCAAATTGATCAGTTGAATATATTGAAATACGTAGTTCTTTAAAATGCAAGCAATTAAAGAGAATAATCGCAGAAAATTCATTAGCGAATTTTATAAAGATTATTTCGAAAATGGTAAAATATATACTGTGAAACATTTTGAAGCTATGGGTATCAGTCGGAGTACTACGTACCATATCATTAGAAGAATTGAAGAAGGAAAAAATTTGGAAAGGGTGAAAGGAAGTGGAGAAAAGCAAAAAAATGACCCAAACTAAAAAAACAAAAACTTGAGGAAGAAAATTAGGAAGGAAGTTCAAAGTATCACGCGAATATATAAGAAAAATACTTATTGAACGTAATATTATTGTAAACAAAAAAAAATCTGCACCTAAGTTTTTTTATTCCGCAGATATGTATCCCTGTAATATTAACTTGCAGATAGTCGTTTTTTTATTACATAGATGCAGAGCTGGGATAGATACTTTGAAAAAGTATCTTCGATATTTTTGTAAGATACTTACATAAATTTTGTTAGAGATACTTAAATATCTAGATACTTAAAGTGTAAATTTTTAAGATACAAATCTTTTTAAAAAGTATCTTAGATATCTGCTTTAAAATATCTTAGATACTCTTAAAATATCTTAAATACGCTTCAATTATCTTAGATTCCTTTACAATATCTTAAATACTCTTAAAATATCTTAGATACTATAGTATTTTAGATAATCTTAAAATATGTAGATACTTTTAGATACCTAAAAATAAATTTAGTACTTTTAAAATGTCCTTAGTTTCTTTCACGTACCTTAAAAATATTTTAAATGAGTAATTGAAAATGTGCATATACTTAAGAATAATTTTTCAAAATATATTAACATATTTTTAAAAATATAATATTTTGATGTGATACAAAAAACAAAAATCTTCACAGGACTAATGAGAAAGGAAGCACGATGCACTACAGCCTTCTACTACGCACTAGTCTTGTTTGAACAAGCTAAATAATATCTTTATTAATAAAAAGATACTTCAACTGCATGATACCTTAAAATATGTAGATACTTTAAAAGTATCTAAATGCATTAAAAGTATCTAAAATAAAAAAAGTATCTTAAATATTTTAGAAGTATCTAAAATACATTTTTAAGATAAAAGATACAGATAATTTTTAAAAGTATTTAAAATTAAGATACATTACCTATAAAATAGGAAGTATCTAAGATAAAGTATCTAAGATATTAAAAGTATCTTAGATATCATCGTGTATCTTTTTTCGTAAGATACTCCCAGCTCTGCATAGATGCATCTGCTATGCAGCTGGACAGTGTTTTTTTTTTATTTAACTGCAAAGCAGTTATACTGGTTGATTGCGCGCAGTTATGCATCCAGCTTTTAAAAGGTTGCATTGGATGTACGCATGCGTAGACTGTATTTGAAAGATATCACGAAACGAAAATCAACATAACCAAAGATATTAATCTTCAATAACTACTTTAGTAGCATTTCTAGCAATAGTAAACATTTTGAATAACTTTGACAGATATCATAACCTTATTGTCGCTGCTGCAGGGTACTGTTTGTTTATTCCTCGCAAAACTGCAAGCAGGTAACAGCAGATGTGACGTCATATAAAGCAGAACTGCAATACATCGCAGTTTTCTGTTGACAATAAAAAAACGTACCCATACTCAGAAGCAATTGGAAAATCAAAAAACATTGTTAAGGAAACTAAGAGACGGTCCTTCCAAGCCTTCAAATAAACTAACGGTAATAATGGACGATTGTGTGGACAACAATATTTACTACCATAAAGATGGAACAGAAATTTAACCCGGAAGTAAAATTTAAAAGACATGCCAAATTTCCACCATCAGGACTTTGCGTGGTTCAGAAGAATGTATACGAAAGAGACTGGTACCATTTATAAGAAAGTACTATAATGACGGGCAATATATTATCCGTGACGAAAATGTTGGAAATATACCACAATTACGGCCCATCGAAAGATTTTGGTTTCAATTAAAACAAAACGTTTATGAAAATGGTTGGGAAGCAAAAATTAATGGTGAGTTTCGCCAGTTTAAATCTGAACACTTCGCAAGACTAAATGGCTAGGGTACTGACAAAAGTGAGACAAGCAGCTAATTTTGGACCTGATTATGTTATTCTACGTTAATTATAATATATCTGTAATAATTATGAATAATATTTTTGTGAGATTTGCAAATCTCATTTAATTTAAAATTGTTCGGATTTAAATCGAAATTCTCAGTTACCAATAAGTGTAATTGGAACTAAATGGCGGTAGTAGAAATAAGAGTTAAAGATCACGCGAAAGGTCAGATTTTAATCTATTCAATCAAATAGATTAAATATGTTTCTCTGCTTGAATAGTTAAGAAAGCTACTGCCGCTACTGGTTCTTTGAAAAGATTGTAGCCCAAAAACCTTTAGCATTGATATGAAACGGTAAATATGTATAAGAAATTATGTAAACGTGCACGCTTTATCTACAAATGCAAATAAAAAGTCATTGAACGTATAGTAAAACGAATATTGTAGGTTAGATTAAGGTAGGTTCAGTTTGGTTAGATAAGGTTAGGAATGATGGTCAAATTAACTACAAATTAAGAATAACGAATGGATTCCCATAGAAAAGAATAAATGTACGGAATACTGATAGCGTTTTCAGCTTACACAGTGCAAGTGCGCACTGAGTGTAACATATAATAGCGTTTTCAGCTTACAAGTTGAGTGCGCACTGGTGCGCACTTTTTTGCACTGAGCGTTTTCAGCTTGTCATTGAGTGCAGCTGATGCGTTTTCAGCTTAAGAAAAAGTTGCACCGTGCACTGGCTCCCTAGGCAAGTGCAACAGTGTCAGTGCAAATATGGCGGCTAAACTAGCACTGCCACCGGATGAGGGCAGAACTCGTTCAGTGTGGTCACGTTATAGCGTTTTTAGCTTACACAGTGCAAGTGCGCACTGAGTGCAACTTATCACACTGAACGAGTTCTGCCCTCATCCGGTGGCAGTGCTAGTTTACCCGCCATATTTGCACTGACAGTATTGCACTTGCCTAGGGAGTCAGTGCACAAAATTCGTACTGAGCCAGTGCACGGTGCACTCTTTCTCAAGCTGAATACGCATCAGCTGACTAAATTTTGCACTCAATGACAAGCTGAAAACGCTCAGTGCAAAAAAGTGTGCACCAGTGCGCACTCAATTTGTAAGCTGAAAACGCTATTAACGAATGCACTCTTAGCTCTTATTCATTATAGAGGAGCAATGAGCCATCATCAGATACTGTAGTTGTAAGGATGTTAAATCTCGCAAAATTCATCAAAGAATGTTGCAAAAATATGAAGTTTCCTATATTGATGAGTGGAGTGAACGAGTAGGCCGAAGCATTTAAAAATGGACGAACACTGATGACAAGGTCAAATACGGAACGATTTTCCTGATATGTAATTGAACTCTTGGCTGGCGGGAGCAAGAAAAAAATATTTTTTCTGATAAAATAAAAAAATGGTATGTATTGTATGTATACAGAGTGTCCCATTTAAGGTACGAATGCATTGGGATCTCGAGAACCGTAAGAGCTGCGAGGTTGGTTAAATTAGACAAAAGTTGCCCCATTAGGAGACCATTTTAATGGTATTTTGTTATTTGCGAAAAAATGCATAGGTCACTAGATATAGGCGAAAATGTAAATTTTGGAGTTTTTTATTTTTGCAAATAACTTCGAAGTGTGAAATTATACTGGATTTTGGTTTGCACATCTTTAGGGCACTTTTTTATGTTCTTTCGACTGGCGATGCTCAATTTTTTTTATCAATGTTGGTTTTCGAGGATTGATGTCAAAGTTTCAATTTTTATATGGACGCCATATTGGAAAGTTACGTCATTGAAAAGAGAATTTTTTTAGCTTTACAATGATATAAAATAGTCATAATTTATTTTTATAATTAACAGAGAAATTAACAAAAAATATTATTACCTAATACTAAAATTTAATTGAAAAAAGTAAATCGAAGGCTGCTGTTTAAGAAAATAACTATTTAATAAACAAATAATGTTAAAAATACAAAAATAATTTACAAAAACTTTACAATAAATTTTCTATTAACCCACCATTTCGTTCTACGCACTTCGTTCTGTTCCTTCTAAAACTTTTTTCAGCATTCTTGGCCTACTTTGATTTATAATTCTTACTGTGGCATTTCTTAATTCATTTTCATTCTGATATTCCCGAATAAAAAGTTTATTTTTTAAGTATCCCCATAAAAAAATCTGAAGGTTTTAAATCTGGAGATCTAGCAGGCCACTTGATTTCGCTATTGGTCCCTATCCATTGTCCTCCAAATCTAATATTTAAATATTGTACTGTAAATTTTAGTATTAATAACATTTGTTGTTAATTTCTCTGTTAATTATAAAAATAAATTATTACTATTTTATATCATTGTAAAGCTAAAAAAATTCTCTTTTCAATGACGTAACTTTCCAATATGGCGTCCATATAAAAATTGAAACTTTGACATCAATCCTCGAAAACCAACATTGATAAAAAAAATTGAGCATCGCCAGTCGAAAGAACATAAAAAAGTGCCCTAAAGATGTGCAAACCAAAATCCAGTATAATTTCACACTTCGAAGTTATTTGCAAAAATAAAAAACTCCAAAATTTACATTTTCGCCTATATCTAGTGACCTATGCATTTTTTCGCAAATAACAAAATACCATTAAAATGGTCTCCTAATGGGGCAACTTTTGTCTAATTTAACCAACCTCGTAGCTCTTACGGTTGTCGAGATCCCAATGCATTCGTACCTTAAATGGGACACTCTGTATACTGTATTGAAAAGGAACGTACAATTTTTTCTCAACACGACACTTTACATATTGAAATCAACAATCAACAAAACGTACGTTAAGACATTATCTTCCGCTACTTCATTTTTATTCATGTAAATTGTAGTGTCTTTATGCCGTTGGCAACATTGTATATATTATGTTTATTTATTAATATTATTTTTACGGCAGTCATAGCCCGTCAGCCGGTCCGTACACTGTACTTGTGTGTGTGTGAATAAATCTCTTAGTTATACCTTTCCGTGTTTAAATATAAAAGCCTTCCACTCCACCACATAAATAAATACATATTTTTTAGCAATACTGGCAATGTATAATTCATTTGACATTTCATTTCGATCCAATATTGTTAATTTAAGGAACGTTCAAAATTTATGTTACGTTGGTGCACAGTAGCGTTGGTATAATCTGTCATGAAATAAACTAAATTGTGCATCTGAGGAATTGTGTTTATCTCAAAGCATAGTCTGTAGGATTTATAAAAATGAATTATTTTATATATTGATCTATAAAATTTATTATGGATTTTTCTCAAGTAGTTTTGTAATTCAAAATGGCACAATTTTGCTCATTTAACAAACCCGTATCTCTTCAAATAAAAAAGTTACCAATAGTGAGCAAGCTTATTGAGACATCCTGTTACACTTTTTTAACTTTCAAGTCGTTGTTAAGTGTTGGTAACACTGTATGTCATATTGTACGCATGCGTACTTTGAGTCTAGTATGAAACTCAGATAAAAAATTGGATATTTCTGAACTAAAATCTGGACAAAAATACTATAATGTAATTCAAGCTTTAAACAAAAATATTCAAATCGGCATTTTAACAGCAGTGCATAATAATTCATTTAATAACAAACATTAAACTTGAATTAGACAAGAAATAAACAATGTTACAAATTTAATACTGTCATAATTATTTATACTAGATTGCATTTGTCGTGGCATTGAATTAGTAAATTATCGATGATTTTGTGGACAATAGATTTAAATGTACAAGTACCATGATAATTTCTACAAGTACTGAGATTCAAAAGGGAAATACTGTTAAAATCCTTGGTATTCATATAGACGATCGATTAAATTGGTATTATCACATAAAGAAAAAGCACTCTCGGGTAATATTTTCTTATTTCGCAGACTTACAACATTTTTAGATTTGGCAACATTAGTATCAACTTACTATGGTCTTTTTCATTCACATATCAATTATGGTGTTATATTGCGGGGTTATTCACCACACGTTATAACTATTTTTCGACTTCAAAAGAAAGTAATACGTATTATTGCTGGAGTACGAATTAATGACCATTGTAAACCTCTTTTCATTAGCCTACAAACATTGCCACTTCCATGTCTTTTTATCCTCGCATCAGTGTTAGAAATACATGAAAACAAAGATAATTTTCAAACGGCATCAAATATCCACAAACATAACACTAGAAATGCTAACCTGAAACGCCCAAATCGATTTAGATTAAAAAAATCTGAACAAAATTCAGTTCAAATAAAATTATATAACAATCTACCAAGTGAGATAAAAAACCTTTCCCAGACTATCTTCAAAAGAAAAATATTTTTTTCCTACAACCGTGCGTGAAAAGTACTTTTCACGCACTAGTGCTTGAAAAGTAAATAAGCGTTGCTAGGCAACATTAAAATTTGGTTAATTTACCTGTCAAGTATATAATTAGGTAGTAAATAATAATGAAAGTAATAAAATTTATTAAGAAATATGAATATACACTTTAAATGAAACACAAGATTGAGTACTAAATTTTTAAGAACATTAACATTTTTTTGATATGTATTCTAACCTAACATAATTTTTAATATTAATATTAAATGTACAATTTGTACATTATAAAAGACTAATCATCGTCTGCCTGAGATTTTTCAAGTGTTTAAGTTACATTTTGTGCAGTGTTATGAGAAAGCGTACTAACAGTATTTGAAGCTGCTGGATGCCTGTACACTCAGTATTATGAGAAACATCAATACCAATTCGGCTGTAGGAAAAATGTTGTATGCAACACCTGTGTAAAATAGTACTTTTTGTCTTGTGCTATAATTTCCGTAAAACATCGCACTCGGCCAAAAAAGTACTACTTTACACACTTGTTACATAAATAGCTATTTTTTTGCAACAACACTGTTTTTATTCAGTATAGATGAGTACTTAAATCACGTCTACAATAATGAAGAAGACTGGGCATAAAATTATAAATAAATAAATTTATTGTCAATTTTAAATAGGAAATTTTACTATTTTATGCATTTTATTTAAATTATGTTATATGACTTGCTAAAAACATTGTGTAAACATGTATACATAGCGAATAAATAAATATACAAATATACAAATGCATGCGTTATAATTTTAAATAATTACTTAGATTATTATATTATTCCTTGCAATATTTTGTCAATGGCGTCAACAGAATTTCAATTGTTTTAACCAGGTAACTATTTGCGAGTTATAGATACAGATTCAAATCGACTGATTACTTCTTTTTTATTCGCCACACGGTTAAAAATAGGACAACGCGGTTTCAAGATATGAATTCAGCATGAAAACATTCTTATAAATTTATAAATCAAAATATAAAGTCATAATATTGATTATTTTCCTGGTATGTAACTGAACTCAAACATAAAATAATAATGTAATTACATAAATAAACCTCAATTTTTACGAGGTATTGTTTGGGTTTGCAATTATTATTACATATTTATTACTTACGATGAATACGTATGAAATTTAATATCAGGAAACGTTGTAAATATTACTGATAATATTAGTACAATATTATGTTTTACATAATCTATGCTTTGTGAAAGTGTTGAAGAAAGAAAATTTTATTTTCGTTTATAAAACTAAATGTGTAGTAGAAGTTTCTGGACAGAATAGAAGGGAATCTGTATCTCACTGAATCACTGTATCAGATACAAAGTGTATTAAATTGCTCTAATAAATTAGATTTACCAGGTACATCTAACCGGTTCTCACTAGGGGAAAGAAAATCAGTTCTAACTTGTTTCCTGATAAATATAGAAACGGAGATTTTCCTTTAACCTTTAAATCGAGTGAGTAAATTATTTCAATTCAAGCTTCAAGTGTGAAATCTCATCAACAGTATTTTAAATATAGTAGAATATGAAAAACAATAGACTCCTTTCTATCCGGTCTCTACAGGATTGGCAATGAGCCATTCATTTATTGAAAGTGCAAGTGATATTGTTAATAAGGAATATCTAGGAAAATATATACAACTATGATAAAACGAACAGTAACGTATGAAAGCGAACTATGCAAATTAAATAGAAAAGAAACGGAAGCCCTAGAAATTTGGGAAAGAAAAATGCTAAGAAAAATTTACGGAGGCAAAAAAATTGAAGAGGAGTGGTTCAGAAGAACAAATGCAGAATTGTACGAAATTTACGCGAGCCCAACCATTACTAGAACCATCAGGGCACAAAAGCTACGCTGGCTAGATCACGTCAGCAGACTACCAGAAGAAAGGAGAACTACTACACACTGGACTAGAGGGCAGAAGAAGAAAGTGAAACCAAAAACGAGATGGCTACGCTATAAGCAGTTGAAAGAGACCTAAAAGAACTGAATATTAATAACTGGAGAGAAAGGACCAACAACAAAATGAAGCCATCGGTCTTCTAGGCCCGTAGAGCTGTATTCTTATATTATTTTATCTAATAAATTAGCTATACAAAATCATATAATTTAAAACCTGTTGATCAAAAAGAAAACGTTTGCTGTTTTTCTCTATTTGTTTCGAAAGAATGAAAATTAACTATTTTCTTTTATTTTATTTTTTTAAATGCTGATTCCTGGAAATATATTCATAAGATTATGGTTGCAATTCTTCAAATGAATTATGACTATTAATTTTGTTTTGTAAATATTATTTTTATTTGAAACATCCGATCAAAATAATTACTGTAAATTACAAATATCTAAATCTAAACAAAATGATGATAACACTTAATCATTCTAAATATTGATATAGCAAATTTCAACACCTAATAAATATGTTTTCATTTATCACGATGGAAGTTATACACCTAATTTATATCAAACAATTTTTAAAAACAAAAACAATGTTTTGTATGCTGAACTCGCTTTTATTAGCACTTTAGTTCATAACTATTACTGGAAGAGCGAATTTTTATACAGGCTGTCCCAGGACGAACTTACGCTATCATTATTTTAAAAACTATTCAATATTATTTTACGAAATTTGGTATCTAAGAGTTTTTCGACATGCCTGTTTCAGCTTTAATATTTTCAAAACAGTAGCACTTCCGGTTTAACCGGAAGTAGACCCTAACTTTCTTATTTTAAATGGAATGCTATATTTTTTATTTTACCATTGAATTCAGCAGAAAATTTTACATGTGAAACCATAAAAAATTTTACTCATGATCAACCACTTCCGGCGTAATTAAACTTTTTTCATTTTTTCACTAATAACGACCAGTTTTTTATCACTATATCTTGAGAATGGAAATGAATTTCTATAATCTGTAAAAACAGTTTTATAAAGAAATGGAAATGGATATTTTTTGAAATTTGTTCAATAATCCGAACATTTCGATAATCCGGATTAACCTGTGCAATTATTAGTTCGGATTAAAGAGGTCCAACTGTATATTTGAATTCATGACCGGCTCATCAATAGACCATTTCAGAAATTTGAGTGACCACCACATTTACTTTTTGAACTAAAAAGTTAGTGCCGTTAAATGGCGGCATTTCAAATTTATACGAGACCCCCGGCCCCGGCATATAGTTTTGAATTTTAAAACTGCATAGGAGTTGTTGAAATGAATTTGAATATAACGCATGGTTTAAATTCTTATTTTACAAATAAAAACTTATTTTAGTATGTGAAAAAGTGAAGTATATACATCAATCAATTATAAAATATTGTATTACTATACTTAACCTAATTTTTTATTTTCCAAACCAGACAAAACATTTCCAATGGCAGTATTTTTCGGACCAGAAATTTAGTACTCATGACAAGCGGCAAACGGCACACTTGGCGCATGCGCTTTGAATTTCTGAAATGGTCTATTCTTTTAGTACCTGTTTAAAAGAAATGCGTCATTGAATTAATATAATCAATTCATATATAGAATGTATCACGTGACTGCCGGTGATTTTTTGTGTCTATAACCTTTAAGTGTCCCAAATTGAATAAATTGGTTCAATATTTCTATATGAATACATGATGTGAACGTTTTAACATTATGTTAACATCGTAATTTAATTTCCTATTGTGAGGATTGAGGAACAGAAGTTAACAACCAGGATTACAATGGGTACATCTGATAATTGCTCTTGTGAGTGTCACCATTCAATAAAACACTTTTCTCGCTATTTGTCGCAATCTATTGGCTGCTTCTCTCAGAAGATTTATTTTATTTTTTCACGAATATTGCGAGGGATTTCTTTACACACTTTCTTTAAATACTAGTATAATGAATCTTAATAGTTTTTCGTTAATCCGTAATAATCTTTTTAATATTCTATGGCGCAGATGTTCCTTCAATATTTTTCTCAAACAGTGGAGTTCGCTAATAATTGGAGTTACATAAATTGATCTATTTCAACACTTATAAAAAATATATAAATAAATAAGGTTTTCTATTTCGGTTTGTTTACGAGTCTATCAACGCACTGAAAACAGGTCGTTAAGAAGATCTATAAACGCATTGTTTTTGGCATTTTCGTTTTTTTAGCGCGTAGTGATAAGTAACATGTTAGAATTTCATAAAGCCTTAAGCTGTTCAGAGCTACCGAATTATAAATTACAATTAGCACTTATAATTAATACAAGCACTTTAATTTATGGCAAACAACACTAGCGTTCACAGCGACAAAATTAAGACGTGAAGTGAAAGTGATAAGTGGTAAGTATGCAAACCCCAAACTTTTCACTTACAATTAGTGCGACAGATATATCATTTTGTCTCTTTCTGTCAGACACGTCAAACGGCATAGTGCATATAATCTGTTTTAAATGTGGTGTATGGTGCAGGATATTGTAATAAATAAGAATATAGAAAAGTGAAGAATCATATATACCTATACTTGTCACTTTTTACAGAATGTCTTTCATTTCTAACCCTATATATTTATAACAATAGTAAATATTATGATCCGAAATATTTTTATCCGTGTTCAAGTATAGTGTTCAAACAACAAATACTACTCTATTTGCAATTGTTTAATAAAAATCATTTATTTTCTATTTATATAGATTGCTTCATCGATTCTTCAATAGATATCACTTTCACTAAGTGCTTATTCTAAACGCTATTTCAGATTTAAAACCGGTAGTTTTAAGACGCTCCAACCGATTACTATTTGAAATTAATAATTGTAATTTATAAATCAGTAGCTCTGAACGCAGCTGAAACTTGTTTTTTAATGTAGTATCAAAATAATTTTCGTGGACAATAGTTGGAAATATGCGTGGATAATAAGCAAATAATAAAATAAATAACAAAAAATACGTATATTTATTATAGTCCACATGTTTCTGTCTACTCCATTCAACATTTAAATTTTATTAACATAAACACGCGCGTGGTTTCTGTCTGTCGAGGCATCATAAATTAAAGCGAATGTTATTTTGTTTACTTTTATACTTTGTAAAATTTTCAAAAATACTGAAAAACAATGTTAAACTGTTGCAATATTTTTTTCCCGCCATTATGGCGTACATAACATCAGCTATGTGCGAATTAGGTCTCGACATAGGTACGTGGCCAAAACGTGCTTTATAGAAACAGACAGAAGCAAAACACGGCCACCTGTTACCTGTTTATGTTTTTATTTGACACTTGACAATTTAAATTCGACGTTTATCGAATTTTCTAGGTTTTACTTTTACATATTTAAAATCAAATAATTTGCTTTTTACGATTTGACATTGAATTTGACGTTTCAAATTTAGAAGACATACGTTCATGTTCTCATTCTAAACTAGCGTAGGGGATAACTACGGCGAACCAAAGATGTCGCATACGTCATCGTATTGCTGGCGATTTAACTAACAATCAAATGATTTAAATCACGATTCAAATCCACTGATTTTTTTTATATCATTGAATAAATCAAATTTTATAAAATAATTCATTTTTTTGTAGAAATATTAATTGTTTTTCAAATTAGTTTAGATATCTTAAATGCAGAGATAACAAAAGAAAATTCTACTATGGTAATATAATATAAAAATATATACATATATATTGGGTGTCTACTTTTTATGGACCATAGGAAATACAATGGCAAAATATTAATATATTTATTAATTTTGCCCTATTAATTTTAGAACTAAAGTGTAAATACAAAAAATGTTCAGAATTAAATACTTCATAAAATGAGCATAAATTTATTGATATAATAGGTTTTTGTTATGAGATAAACGTAAAATAAAACATCCGTTTTAAGGCCGCCACGCACTTGAGCGACGCGAAGCGAAGAGAAGTTTTTTCATTCAATGTATTCTTATGTAAATAGTCGCCTCGTTGCTCTACTCTTCGCTGCTCCAAAGTGCGCGTATACACATAATAATACATTGAATGAAAAAACTTCTCTTCACCGCGCTTCGCTTCGGTCGCTGAAGTGCGCGTTGGCCTTTAAGCTTTTTGCAGAATGCCATGCAAGACATGTTTTGACCTGTTTTATTTAGGTATGGACATGGTTTAAGTTTAAAGTTTAAACAGGTGCGCGTGGACGCGTTATATACGTATAAGCAAAATTTCAAATGCATTCTTTGGAGTTTTATTACAAATTTCGTTTTCGTTTATGAAATAAAATATTTGTATTGCTTTTAAAACAATTAAAAAGCGCAATAACACCAAGCGGTCATTAAAAATAAAAAAAGTAAAAAAATCATGATTTTTGCCAACCCTGCTAAAGATTAATTTAATATAATTTAATTACAAAAAAATGCGCTATATTTTATTACTTTTATTGCATTAATAGTAATATTGCATGTATAGTATTGCAGTAATGTGAAAAAATTATTACATTTTAATATATGACTAAACTCCCCCATTAAAATGCGATATATGTCCATTTTTAGTTCGGAAACTGAAACTGAAGGTCGTGAATTATTTGTCTCACTTTTAAGTGTTCGCACTGTACCTATTATGTATTTAAAGTTACCGCAAAGGACGTATATAATGGTTGATTATAAAGAGTAAGGGTTTTTTTTCAGAAATTCATAATTTGGTTTTAATGTTAATTATAGTACACATAGATGCCCTACAGGTTTCTGAATCCAGAATCCGTGTATACATGGTCAAAATCCTTAACTTAACAACCACTAGATTGAGCATCTGATGCCGGCATTTCATGTTACATATAATTCACTTTACTCCTTAATTAAAACAAACAAATAAAATTATATCTTTAAAATTTAAAGACACCATTAAATTTGTAATTATAATAACTTCCGCAACCCGAATATTATGTCCGTGACTGTGTGAATTCACGTACAAAGAAAGTGAAAGAACTGAACTTTGGACTTCTTAGTTGCTCTAGTAAAAAGGTCAACTCTCAAACAGTTGAGAATTTGCCGATAGTAATTATAATTAGTCCTACATCATTGATGCTATTGTCTGTTATTAGAACACCGCGTGACATAGATTCTTCCATTTTTAAGCACAAAGGAATACGAGTACATAGTACATATTTGTTCATATATTTTCATTAAGGAAATGGACGTAGAATAATAATTATTTTAGTAAAATAACATTTTGCTAGGAAAATGTAATCGATTTATGCTTTTAACGTAGATGTATTTTTACATGTGTGTTAGATTAGATTCGGTTTTATAAATAAATAAATAAATATATCATCACGGCTACCCATTGTTGGGTGTGCCAATCTGCTTTGTACACAGAATTCTGTAATGATATTTGTACCGTGCGGGCGTTTACCAGGCTTCACCTCACGGGCACTCATTGCTGGTGTGGAGAGTGCACCACAGGCGTCAATATTGTGCCATTTAAAATTTGAAATATTTGTCGTCGGTCGGGATCGAACCCGGTTCTTCAGATTCGCGACCAGACACTCAGGCATGCGGCCACGAAACCCCATAGATTCGGTTTTATTATGTTAAATATTTACTTAACTAAAGTTCGAATAGAAAATGGCGTTTAAATTCAATGTCAATGCATTTGCTAATTTAAAAAATTCTAATTAAATCACAAATTAGTGAAATTTAAGTTCATTTACCAGTTGTGAACAGACCTGATACTAGGTGCTTTCTTTTCAAAAGCATTCCGAAGTAGAGCACTATAAAGCCCGGCCCACCCATTTGAAAAGCCCGACACGACTTTTTCAAGATAAATATGAAGCCCGGTCCGACCCGGTCCATTCACTTTAAGAGCTTGACTCAGCCAGGCCCGTTAACATAATGAGCCCGGCCCGGTCAGGCTCGTTCGTTTAAAAAGCCCGATCCGACCATGCCCATTCATTTATATAACTTGACTCTACTCAGTACAAAAATTATTTAAATCGCGCAAGCCAAAGTAGCTGATCAATTTTCCTATAAATATGAGTCTTTAATGTCAAATTTGAAATTTTGGATTAATTTTTTCCATGAAGTTGTTAAGTGATATTTTATTTATTAATTAATAATAAGTAATTATACTCATAATTAGTAAATTTATTATAATGTACCATATCACACATTATCACATTAACTTATTGTCTTACTCGCAACTAAACGTTTGAAGAACACGTGTTTACGCTATTTATAAAAAAATGCGGTTAGCCATCTGTATTATATGCATTATTATGCAAATATACATTTTCTTTAATAATAACATTTATCAATATTAATAAGCGGTAAATTATAATCGTATTTGGAAAACTAAAATTTCAAAACAAAAAATATTACAAAATATAAACATGAAACCAAGACAATATTATACGTTTATGTCAACAGTTGTTACTTATTTGTTTTTTTTTTTTGCCAGAAGTTGATATTAGAGTTTTCGGTTTACGCGGTGTCAGTGTGTACTCAGTGCACTGAGTGACGTAAATGCATGGAATCAGTTTCGACCCTAACTATTCTAATGCAAGTTTAAGTTGAAAACGAGACCATAAATTAGTGCAAGTCTGAGAGCCTGTTAGTTTTGGGGCGTTTTTCAAAATTATCTATGAATTTCAAGGAAGTACTTCTTTGTATCTGAAAAGTATCTTTGAACTGAAAACTAAAATAATTTTATTTCAAATCCTCACATGAGTTTACATTCTTACTTTTTTATTTGTATATTTATGTACAACATAATGTTTTATTATTCGATTTAATAACTCTACATCACTATCTGACATTGAAGAACTAATAATTTCTGACAATTGTCAATATGATTTTATTTTTAGAAGCTATATTATTTGTACTGATATTCGTGCACTTGCTCCTGTAGTCGGTGCACAAATGTGCGCACTCACTGCGAACTGAGTGCAATTTCACGAACAAGCCGAAAACGCTACCACGAAGAAAATGTAAACATATAAGTATTGTAACACGAGGGCGTGGGGGTGGAGAAGAGATGACTGCTACTACTACTACTGCTTCTTACTGCTTACTCCAACGATGATACACTGACTCTAACCGGAGCCTCCGAGATACTACGAGCCTACAACTGGCGCGCGTGACGTCACACTAGTGGCCCAACTTTTGTATAGTGTTTAATGGGAGATACACAGTTTTTTCAAAGTATTGCGAAAACTGTGGCAGATATGAAAAAATGTATAAAAACAATATTATAGATCATAAAATTATTTATCAAAATGCGTTAACAGAACATATTTATGTTCTGTAGTTTAGCTGTAGGAAGCGTATAAAATAACAAGGTCAGATGACACATCTTAACTTTTTTCAAAATTTTGCGAAAACTGTGAGAGATATAAAAAAATGTATATAAACAATATTATAAAACATAAAATTCTCTAACAAAGTGTGTTAATATAAAATATTTGTTAAGTCATTTAGCCGTAGGAAGCGCATAAAATAATATATGTAAAGATACATATTGACTCTTTGTTTTCCCACTTAGAAATTTGTAAAAATTCTGCCTGTTTCGGTGCTAGAATGTAATTACAAAATAAAAATAAACGTAAATAATTGAAAAACATTTATTTTTACCAAAATAAACCACAGGGAACTTGAAAATTAGAAATGTTACAATTTTGACTTGATTAAAATATAATGCATAATTATATAAATAAAACACTAATATTAAACTAGAAAACAAAATAAATGTATGTTCTAAACAATGATAATTACAAACATTAAACATTTATAAATAAATACAAATAAAATGGCATTTTTTAGAAATATTACCTACTTAATAATAGAAAACTGCGAGAAACAGTAAAAAATAGAAAAGTTTAAAAATATAAAACTGGTACAATACATAATTATTTCGTTTTCTAGTTTAATATTAGTGTTTTATTTTATATAATTATGCATTATATTTTAATCAAGTCAAAATTGTAACTTATTTCTAATTTTCAAGTTCCCTGTGGCTTATTTTGGTAAAAATAAATGTTTTTCATTTATTTACGTTTATTTTTATTTTGTAATTACATTCTAGCACCGAAACAGGCAGAATTTTTACAAGTTTCTAAGTGGGAAAACAAAGAGTCAATATGTATCTTTACATATATTATTTTATGCGCTTCCTACGGCTAAATGACTTAACAAATATTTTATATTAACACACTTTGTTAGAGAATTTTATGTTCTATAATATTGTTTATATACATTTTTTTATATCTTTCACAGTTTTCGCAAAATTTTGAAAAAAGTTAAGATGTGTCATCTGACCTTGTTATTTTATACGCTTCCTACAGCTAAACTACAGAACATAAATATGTTCTGTTAACGCATTTTGATAAATAATTTTATGATCTATAATATTGTTTTTATACATTTTTTCATATCTGCCACAGTTTTCGCAATACTTTGAAAAAACTGTGTATCTCCCATTAAACACTATACAAAAGTTGGGCCACTAGTGTGACGTCACGCGCGCCAGTTGTAGGCTCGTAGTATCTCGGAGGCTCCGCTCTAACTGACTGGTGATAAGGATCTACGTGAGATGGAATAACACACACACACTTTTACACTTTACACTGATGAACACTACGGACATGAACAAATACTTGTGTTTTAATAACTAAACTTTATTTACATGATTAGAATATTAACTAATTAAACATAACTAACACAACTAAACCATTACTAATAAGTTACATTCCGTAACCCAGCGGGCGGGCGTCGCCACAAAACTAAAAGACACTACATGTCCAAAAACAAGACACGTCTGCCCGACGCGACAAACTAATTTCGATTCTTACATGTTTATCCCATGACTATCTAATGTCAACTCCACGAGTCTCTAAACTAGACTTTCTAAAAACATAACGCTATCTTCAGGAGAGGATTATCTTAGGGGTACGGGGTGCATAGGCTAGAGCCTTCAAAGTCACGCGCGTATACATAATAATTTCTAGACTAATGATAAACAAATATATGTCGTGACTATCATAATACCATATGAATTTCTAAACTGAATTTTGACTTAAATAGATTAACAGAACTATAATATAGAAAAGTTTATAAAAAGTTATTTATCTATTATTGCTCTTACCCTCGCCGTGTCACAATATGATGAAAACAAAACGAGAATTCAGTGCACGTTAGTGCGTACTGAAATCAGAAGCTGAAAAGGCTGTATGTTAAATACATCTATTGTTCTGGCAATTTCATATTCTATTAAAATAATATATGTCTAATTATTTTGAAAAGGACCTTTCTGCAGAAAGATGTAAGGGGCTGTCCTTAAATTACGTAACGCTTCAAGGGGAGGGGGTCAAGAGTAGCGTTACGCAGCGTTACGAGGGGGAGGGGGTTAATGTGTGCGTTACGTAACGATAAAATATAAAAAATATTGCTAAACTTGCTTTAATAGTTTTGAAACATTCAAATTTCGCGGTGCTAATTCGTATATGCAGGCAGTCGTTTGTTTTCAATAACAGTCAACATAATATGTCGGGCACAGTTCCAATTCGGGCCAGTGGTCTTTCATTCGTGCAATGCAATTCATATTAAAACATGAATTCAAGTAGTGTTGATAAGGAAAAACTTTTCAATAGTTTGTTAAAAGCATATGGAAATGCATATGCTTTTAATTTCTGTGCTGTTATTTTTTCATCTTTATGTACATTAATTTAATTAGTTTCTGTTTCAAATTTTAACTGAATATTAAGGAGGCCATATATTTTATATACAGTAAAAAAATTGGGGTGACAAGCCGTAGGGCAAGAGTAGTATATTATTTTTCATCTTTATGTACATTAATTTAAATAGTTTCTGTTTCAAATTTTAACTGAATATTAAGGAGGCCATATACTTTTATATACAGTAAAAAAATTGGGGTGACAAGCCGTAGGGCAAGAGTAGTATATTATTTTTCATCTTTATGTACATTAATTTATATAGTTTCTGTTTCAAATTTTAACTGAATATTAAGGAGGCCATATACTTTTATATCCAGTAAAAAAATGGGGGGGGGGTCAAGTACTGCGTTACGTAATATATGGGGGGGGTTCATGTTTGCGTTACGGGTGCATTACAAAGGGGGTATCAAAAATTTCCTAATTTTGCGTTACGTAATTTAAGAACAGCCCCTAAGGTCATTTAATATATTTGGAACATGTGGCTCTATTAAAATAATAGTATATTACTAACCGAGGTGGAAAGTGTTTCATTGTCGAGGGCGAAGATAGTTAACCAAGGCGCGAAGCGCCGAGGTTAACTATAGTCCGAGACAATGAAACTTTTCACCGAGGTTTGTATACTATTTTATTCACAATCTGAAATAAAAAATTAATATTTGATATTTAAATAATAATAACCTAACATAAATAAACGAATGGTCTGAAATTGTTCATTTGTCACATGAACTGTCACTTTGATTTCTAACCTTAAATATTGATTTCATTCATTACTTGTATTATTTAATATTTTTATCATATAAATTGTAAAGATGCTTTGTTTATATGTAAATACCCATCATTGATACGCATTGATCTCTCAAATCCCGGGGCAGCTATTTCCCGCCTCGAGGTTGGAAAGTATAGCGTGAGTATAGCTGAGGTTGGAAAGTGTCAACTTTCCAACCCCAGCTATCTTCAGGTTATACTTTCCAACCTCTTGGAATATGAGGTTAACAATAACTAACTTCCCAACTTTTTAAAAGGTAGAAATCGTCATATTACTAACCGATTGTGAATAAAAATATTTTTTGACGTGCGTGCCGGGCCCCTTGAGGCACCGGACCCGTGTTCCGCGGAACACCGGTAGTTACGCCACTGACGTTATTTGGAACACCTGTATTCCAGTATATTGAAGCAGTTAATTGAAAAATCAAAATGTTATAATTGTATGGAATGTACTATCTACTACAAATTATATACGTCACATCCTTTACAGAAACTATATTTTCAAAACCTCTTAAATACAATTAAAATTGTTAGTAAAACAAATTGTACTTGTGTACGAATATATTTGTTTCAAGTTTCAAACTTCAAACATGGAAACAGTATTTGCTTTATTTCATAACTCAACTATGATTCACTTGTCTGTCAAATATGATTGTAATAACACATAATTGTAAATTGATAAGACGTATATTTTCTATGTTCAGTACTGTGTAGGTCGGTGGGTTGAAAATTCAAGGTCAACTTCAGATGCAGACAAGAAGACTTATGACGTCACGTAGCTAGTAGCTTGCCAACTGATTGTCTTTTATTTTTGATGGTATTGATTCATACTGTCTGCTACAATGTAAGAAAACATCTTCGATTTTTTTCTGATTCATATGTTTGTGAAATTCAGATCATATAAAAATTTTCAAACATTTATTAATTACTAATAAAGTCGTATTGTATATATGACGTCACAGAGCTAGTGGTTTGCCAACTGATTATCTTTTATTTTTATTTGTATTGATTCATAGTCTGCTACAACGTAAGAAAACATCTTCGATTTTTTTCTGATTCATATGTTTGTGAAATTCAGATCATATAAATATTTTGTCAAACATTGATTAATAACTAATAATATAAAAGTTGTATCGAACAAAGTTCATAGTTTATGACAAAGACAATTGTTATGATATGGGTTATAAGAACACGAGAGAGTAAATATTTGAAATCGTGCAGATGTTCTAGAAAATAAATTACGAAATTTTATACATATTTATTTTTTGTGACAAATATCACTATGACACACTGAAGAAAATTATCTAAAAATAACAAAATAAAGAAAAACTTATAAAACATTGCATTATTAAGAAAAAATGTAAGCTTTTCCCGAAAAAATATGCTGTCGGTGGCAGTCAAACCTTGGACTACAATATATGTAGTTTTTTTTTTATTAATTATTTTATTAAATTGCTAATTATCTAAGCATATTTCTATATTTCCAATTATTATTTACAAAAGTTATTTTATAAATGTTGAAAAAGATCAATTTATGTGATATGACTCCAATTTAGCGAAGTTCATTGTTTGAGAACAGAATTATCTCTATATCTACATCAGAGAAAATTAAAAAAATTATTACGGCTTAACGAATAACAATAAAGACTTTTTACAAACCCATTCAGTTCAGTTTAGGTGATGTTTCATAATATACAGGGTGTTCATTTTCAGTGGTACACTATTGCTAACTCGAGAACTATAAGAGCTAGAAGGTCGGTTAAATTAGCAAACAGTGACTACGTTTATCTCGACGTTTGAAGCCGCTTGAATATAGTAAATCCCTTTTCAATCTTCGAAATAAACGATCGAGATTAATACTTCAAGTCGCTTGAAAATGTCAAGTCAAGCCTATAAAATAACAGGCTTGGACTTATGAAGCGGCTTGACTTCTGTCGAAATAAATAGTGAAGCTTCAAATAATGTAACTACGCATGCGCACATCCGCAATATGTTGCAGTGTTACTAAATTCAAATCATTTGTTGGTTGTTTCCATTTTACTTCATTTTATAAAAGTCGCGACAAGTAACTTAGTAAAATTGTCGAAAAGCGAAATATTTGGAGTGATGAAGAAACAAATATTTTTGAAAGAGAAGACATTTAACAACACGACAATTTTTAGATTCTGGGGTTATTATCCAGCATGAAATATCTCTCCCTGTCTGTCTGCATAATCGACTATTTAACTATCTTTTTTTAGTCGATTCGAATTTAAAGAAGATTTAAAAATAACTCAATGCTATTTTCAATCCGCTGAGATAAACCAATAGGATTTTTCAAGTCATAATATACTTGAAGCCGCTTGAATTATCGAGATAAACCTAGTCAATTTCTATTTTACTAGACTATTTTAATGAGCGTAAAATAATATTTTTTCAACCAGTGGTTTTCAAATTGTGGGGACCAACTTTGTTATTTTAAATGGGATCATATATTATTTATTTATTAATGAGATGGAGAATTTTGTTCTGAATTCGGTGATATAATATTTACATACTTTCAACATAACGATTTTTTTTGAGAAATATGCACATGCTGTTTTATTTAGTGCGACTTATATTTTATAAAATAAATACGTCCTGGCGTATAACGTATCCATTTTATTAAATATTAATGAAAAATTAAAAACTTAGTCATAATAAAAATTATTTTGAAAAGTAAAGGGATATGAAGAAAAATCCAGGAAATTCTACAAATTTTCTTAATTTTTCCTAATATTACACATGTAAGTTGACTGATTTGAAATATAATTCATTACGGAATATACATTTCTACTTAATTATACTAATTTTAAAATTTAAATTAATTAATATAAATTTTCTGACCATATAGTTACAGCGCATTTGAAGAAAAAATAATGTCTAATGTCTAATATGTATGAATGAAAATATATATATATATATATATATATATATATATATATATATATATATATATATATATATATATATATATATATATATATATATATATATATATATATATATTGTAAAACCATAGGATTTATGAATAATTTAAACGTTAAATGTTATTTATAACAAATAAGAAAGTAAAAGTAAATCGAAAACGGTAACATTTGATTGCCTTTGTAATTTATCGTTGTAAAAATAGAGCAACGTGAACACTTTTATGCAACTACCATTACATTCGAGATACAAGCATGCATACAAATATGTAAAGCGAGCAAGTGACTGACAAGTAATCACGCCTGGATATGATTCATTGCTTTTTTTGTTGCTTATTCGCTAATCGGCCGGTAGGGTGATAGTGTAGTTGTTGAATGACTAATTTAAAAGTTCACACAACCTCTTTTGTTGAATATGGCGTTTGTTTAAATAACACGTAGTCGGTGTCTACTTTTTTTATGGACCATAGGAAATGCAATGGTAAAATTTTCATGATTGTAAATTCTACCCTATTAATTTTAGATAAAAAGTGAAAATACAAAAAATGTACAGAAATAAAAACTGCGTCAAATGAACCTAAATTTATTCATATAAAAAGTTCTTGTCATGAGATAAACGTAAAGCTTTTTACAGAGTGTCATACTCATGCAAGACAAAACGTACAACAGGCACTTGCAATTTGCAAGAGTATAGAACTAATGGTTGCTATGGTTATCACTTCCAAACAAAGAACTGTCACCTTTACAGTCTAGCCATCGTTTTAGTTGTATTATCGAATGATCTATATTATTAAACAAAAAAGTTGCCCCATGCACCTCTTCTCCTTTAAACTCATTTTTAAGAAACACAACGAACAAAACATATCAAAATAGAGACAAGTATAGTACTAGGGAGAGGGACGTAAGACGACGAGGAGAGGCTTGTTTGGAAGCAAAATCTTCTATCTCTCTCTTGCGTGTCGTCAGTTCTGTAAGTGTCTTGTTTGACGTTGACAGATAAAAGTAATTGTTAATATTGTTCCATTGGGTTTTATCTGCAATAGTAAATATATCCATGATTACTGATGAAATAATTTAATGAATTCAATAATTATTAAAACTTTATAAGGAGGAATTCACGTGTAGGTATATAACAATTTTTAATCGTAATGACCCCCGGAATATATGGTATAAGTTTGTCGGTCGAGCCGCGGAACACCCTGTATATTTGTTTTGTATTAATTTTTACTTCCTTGTACGAAGTAAAGGAAGTATTGTAATCGCGAAAAATTTCGGTTTTGAGATTTCAACGGAAATATCCATTTTGACCATCCCTGAATCCATTCTGACTAATTTCGTCGTGACATCTGTACGTACGTACGTATCTCGCATAACTCAAAAATGGTAATCCGTAGACAGTTGAAATTTTGTATTTACGACTTCTATAACATCTAGTTGTGCACCTCCCTTTTTGGTCATTACATAATTTCCAGAAATAGTACTTTGTTTGAAGCCTATAATAGATTTTAATGAAAAACTATATTGAAATATAATCCAAAACTTTTCAAATTTGGTACTTTGACTTTTATATCAATTGGAATAACATAGCAGATTTTGGTTAAAACAGGCTAACCGGAAGTGATATATTACCTGAAGTTGTTAACAGTTTTTCTTGAACAAAATGGTTTCATTTTAATTTTAGAAATAAATGCTTCAAATAAGAGTTTTAGAGAATTAAATTCTGCGTCTAGCAAATCAAGTATTATTAAATTAGCCCTTTGTATAAGCGAGATATGTAAATTTAAAACTTATATACTTTTTGGTTTTTGTAATGAAGCTTGCTATGGATTAGGAAAAAAAATAACAAAAAAATAAAAAAATAGATGTTAATGTCAAATTACGTCAAACACGTGCAATTTTATAATTGGGTCTATACTTCATCTTCATATTGGTCTTGCGTACAAGGAAGTCGTGTGGTGTCCACATCAGATTTTTTATAATGTATGGTTTGGAAACGAATAATAATAATTATGAGGATTAGATAGAAGTGGACCACTTGACACTAAAATTGACATCATTTCTATACCCTGTCTACTTCAATTTCAGAAAAAGGAAATTTATTTTCACAAAATGTAAATTCTATTTCAGAAAAAGTAACATCCTATTCAATGACCTGACTTAGGGCCGTTTTCATAATCAAGCTCACTTTTAGACTTTAATTATAATTACTGTAAGACTTTATCTTTAATTTGAAATAATGCTACAGTGTTCACTGAAATGCTAAGTTACATTATGAAAACGAACACAACTTTTAACTTTAATTTTAAGTGTTAAAGTGAAGATACAGTTTATAAAGAAAACGGCCCTTAGTCTCCGATTCAAAATAATGGACTCTATCAGTTCATATTATTTGATTCAGAAACGCCTTTATTGGCGAAAAAATTCAAAGTGGGTGACGTCTGGCGGCAGATTTGTGAACTAGAGGAATAAGGATACGTTTATAGCATACATTGAAACGTATGTAATTTTAAACAGGTTTAATTCATATTTGTTGTAAAAGAAAGTTAGATGGATAGTGTAATATTATATTTTAAGGTTTAAATAATGATCAGTAACTGCCATAGATACTGCTCAGTGCCACAATGGAGTAATTATAACTAAAAAAGTATAAGTATATACTATATCCCAAGTGACAAAATATGATCTTGAAATTTTCTTCCCTTATAGTTTTGACGTCTCCGATCGGTTTAATTTTTTCTTTTTTAAAACAGCATGGTAAAATTCTCCTAATAATAATAGCCAAACTATACTGTTTATCATCCTTTTTAATAAGTTTCCCCTTACTTTGTTCTAAATCTGTACAGTTTAATTTTCTATTTCTGCTACTCTGTAATACACAAACCCATAAACAAATAAATTAATAGCATAATAATAATAACTTTTGTTATAAAACAATATAGTTTTGATTTTTACTATCCTGTTTATATGCTACAAAACTGCAACAATATGTTTGCATTCGCCTCTCAATTCTGCTCTACAACTAAATTTGCTTTCCAGTAATTTATATTCTCATTTAATAAAATTTCAATCATATGAGGATCTCCACTCAAATGACTGGTTTTTAAACAAGATCTCAGTATTGTACCTGGTCCATAATCTTTTATTCCTCACAGCAATACATGTCCAGCCTTAAAAACTGCTTCGTCTTCTTTTATAGGACGTGCACACATCACATAACTTTATGTTAATTTTCTCCATATCAAATACTTTTCACTTTGAAATGCATACTGCCAGCAATAAGGAATGAGGGACCTCTCCTTATTCCTCCGCCATCTTGCTACCGTCCGGCCTGCCATCTATAGTTCAGTTTTCTCGCCAATACACAAAATAACTTTTCTAATTATTAATTTGAAATTTCCAACGATTCTGTTCATGCGCGTCCATCACTCCATGGTACCCAACGATTATACACTTTTAGTGAAATGTAGATGATTGTTGACTGAAAATGTTGAGCCATACCTTCAACTCATTTGCAATACCTATCATCAGTTATTTTTACTCGACGACTAATACCAATCATTCGCATAAGTACCTCGATGATATATACTTTCTGCTTTACATATGTAGATATCGGTATCAACAAAATATTTATACCGTAACTGTAAAGGATGTTTATCAGACATTACTTCATTCATTTATTCTGATGTTTAGATTTTAAGCGAGTGTTGATTTAATTTACGAATAAATCTTAACAGTCTTATGACCTATGTATTCTGACTTGTGACTACTTGTATATTTATGATTATTCTCCGAACCAGACATCACCTTTCCGCAAAAATGTTAATGTAATTCAATGATTTTCCCTCTTTCAGTGGTTCCCAAAACAACCTATGCAACGGCTCAACCCACTCCATCAACATGTCGGGCACTGTCCTGGCCCGGAAAGTTCCCAACAGCAGTCCCAACAGTCAACGGAAACCCATAGTGGCACTCACACACTTGCCCAAAAGGTCCCCCGTGGATATCCAGTTTCTGGATATGTCTTACTCCGTCTCGGAAGGAAGACGAGGTCGCAGGGGATACAAAACGATCCTCAAATGCGTTAATGGAAAGTTCAAATCCGGGGAGTTGACAGGGATTATGGGGCCTTCAGGGGCGGGGAAAAGTACGCTGATGAATATACTGGCGGGATACAGGTAAGGAAGAATGAAATATTAAGTATTTTGAAAAGATGATACGCGAGTCACACTACACCATTTCCACTTGTAATTCAGAAAGCGTCTTTAGTAATTAAGAATAACCAATTTAATTTGAGAACTCGTCAAATGTAATGGGGGACTACAGCGCAATTGATTTAAGAGAAATTAGGAAAAAATATTGAAAATATATGCTTAATAATAAATATTAATAAAGAAATAAAACGACGTTATTTCAATATTTCGGAAATCCATATATATTATTTTGATTGGCGACTCAAAGTCGGCCTATAAATATATAACGAAGTTAGGGGCGCAGCCTACTACCAATGGAAGTAGAGAAATTCAAATAGCGGAGGCGTGGCTATCAGTCTCGTAGTGCAATTCTCAAACAGTTTTTATTTGAATATAAATATTTTGCATTAAACTTAATAATTTAAATACATTTCCAATTATAAATCCTGTAGACTTGTACAGTATAATAATATTCATTTATTTTTTATAAATATAATTTAGAAATAACATATTTCAAGAACATTTAGGTCCACGAAGAAAATAGTTTAATATAAAAACTTATATTCGTGACGTCACATTTATATTGTAACGTTTTTATTTATCTGGGTGAAGTGTAAATATTAGACAATTATTACTAATTAAAATTAAGTGTTTATTAAACTATAAAGAAGTTACTATTATTAAGATTAAACAATTATTAAAAACTAATTAAGACTAAAACTATAATTAACTAGATAACACTAACACTATTTATTTATTTAACCACTAACACTACTATTTATTTCCACGATATTACTAATTATTTATTTCACTACGCGTTCCAATCTTAGACTGCCGGTCTGTTGCAGATCCTTGAAGACTGTTTACGCGATGCTTATATCACTTTATTTATATCACTATATACTTATATCATGTTCAACTGTCCGCCTACCGACCTCCACAGCGTCTATATACTCAACTGACTCAACAGCGTCTGTATATTCAACTGCTCGGACAGAAGTCACACCTTTCACCTCACTGTCTGTTTATTTATGTAACTCTCTCTCTTCCACAGCCTCAGTATCACCAACTATCTGTATGCCACAATTCCTCAACACCAATGCCGAGTATCCACTCCAACTCGCTGTTACTGTTCTTGTTTACCTAGCTTCACAATACTCGTCCACACTGCCGAGTATTCACTTTCACATCTATCCCAATATACCAGTAACTTCCAGACTCGCCGTTACTGTCCTCGTACACTATAGCTTCGTAATACTCGTCAACACTACCGAGTATTTACATCCACAGCTATCCCAATATACCAGTAACTTCCCGAGTACCTACTCGACACGAACTGCATACGCTCACCACGATACTGCTGTGCTTCTCAAACTCACTAACACTCTATATGAAGATCTCTATGTCTCTCCATGCAACTAACTAACTATCTGGCTCTCGAACATAGCTACGTCCCTTATATACAGCTGACATTATTTTCTAGAACAGTCTAGAATATTCGAACACATAATAACAATGAATACAAAAGGTTCAGGCGACCTGAAGTAATTAAACACGTCGCGACCAGTCTGTTTACATCGGCCGTCTGCTAGCGCGATTACGTCACTGCTATAAATAGACACTCGCTTACAGTGGCGGCGACGGCGGGCGTCCCATGTTACAATATTTTCAGATTTTGGAGGTCTATAACTCGCTTATTAATAAGAATTTTTTCACGGGATTTTCACCGACAGTCTTAGTGTTCTTATACGTTCAGATGAAATTATATTTAAAAAATGGTGGAATCCCCTATTCAGAATAATCAATTTAATTTCAGAAAGCGTCAAATGTAATTCAGAAAATGTCATTTGAAATTCAGAAAGCATCAAATGTAATTCAGATTGCATCATATGTAATTCAGAATGCTGAAGGAACTGAAATAGGTATTAGCCTTGATTTTCAATAGCGATTTTTGAAATTATAATTTATAATTCAGATCAATGAATTATTTATTTATTTGTTATACACATAAATTCACATAAGGCAGAATTCCCGTAAAAGGGGCAAATATAAATAGCTATGTAACAAATTTTACAGTTGTTCCCTCAAATGCGTTCTGAATTACAATTTACGCTTTCTTAATTACATTTGACGCTTTCTTAAATTCAATTGATGATTTCTGAATTATATTTGACGCTTTCTGAAATTAAAGTAACTATTCTGAATTACATTTGACACTTTCTGAAATTGAATTGACGACTTTGAATTACATTTGACGCTATCTGAAATTAAATTGACTATTCTGAAGTATAAATGACGCTTTCTGAAATTGCATTGACTATTCTGAATTACAATTGACGCTTTCTGAAATAAAATGATCATTTCTGAAATTCAAATGGAAAAGGTGTAGAATGATTGCAAATAATAAAATCAGAAAGCTGTGAAAAAGTGCACTTTTTAACACAGGCGATTTGAAAAATGAAACGCTATGGTACTTTTCCCACTTTTACTTTTTAGACGTAAAAAAGTAATAAAAAAAATAACTCGAGTAAAAAGTATCTTATTTCACTCATAAGATTTGTCGCACTCGTCTACGGTTAATCTTTCCTATTCTTGAAACAAGAATATGAAACTTTATAGTTACTATATTTATTTTTGCTACTATTGATTCTTGCACGGTCGCATTTCAGAGTTTAATAAAAACAAAACATTTCTGCATATTACATTATCGACAAACTAAAATGTAAAAAGGGTTCACTTTGTGTTATTCGATGGCAGTTATTTTTAAGTTGATTGATTACATTTTTTTCTTTGTAGGACATCAAATCTATCCGGCTCAGTTCTCATAAACGGAAAAGACAGAAATTTACGCCGCTTCCGCAAACTTAGTTGCTATATTATGCAAGATGATTGCCTCTTACCACATCTAACAGTCAAAGAAGCCATGATGGTTTCCGCCAACCTCAAACTAGGAAAAGACATAAAAAAAATAGAAAAGAAAATCATCATTGAAGAAATTACCGAAACGATAGGTCTTGGTGAATGCATTGACACTTTATCAGTTAACTTATCTGGCGGCCAGAGAAAGAGACTATCTATTGCCCTAGAATTGGTTAACAACCCTCCGGTTATGTTTTTCGATGAGCCTACGAGTGGATTGGACAGTTCGTCGTGTTTTCAGTGTATTTCGTTACTGAAATCGTTGGCCAGAGGAGGAAGGACAATAATTTGTACGATACATCAGCCGTCTGCTCGACTTTTCGAATTGTTTGATCATCTGTACGTAATGGCAGAAGGACAATGTATTTACCAAGGATTTGTGAAGGGATTAGTGCCCTATTTAGGCTCAATGGGGTTGGAGTGTCCTAGTTATCACAATCCTGCTGATTACAGTAAGATAATAATTATTTCTGTGGCTAATGCTAGAACAGCCAATGTTAACATTTCGTAATTTTGTGTGTGAGTGATTTAAAATCAACAAGTTCAGTGTTAATAATACTAATTTATTTTGACTTTCATTCATGTTGTTTGTCTTTAGTACTAAAACCCTTTTACTGACATGTCTACATTGGTTATGGGTTTTGTGTAACACGAGGAGGGTAACGAGGTTATGATGTTGGTGCCCTAACTTATTTACCAACTTTAACTAACTGGTAGCGGGTGATTGACGACCACTTTATTGAGGAGGAATACTCACTCACTCCAGCACGCGCGCACTCTCTCTCTTTCTCTTTCTCTCTCTCTCTCTCTCTCTCTCTCTTTCTTGGTTGATTATTATACCTATATTATAGACACGAACATTTTCTGTACCGTTCTATAAGCTCTATAGGCTTTGTAAGTGACCAACGTTACAGGATGTAAGCAAAGTGCTATTCTGTAACCAAGTTACAGCACTGTAAGCGCTACAGAGTTATAGAAATTTATATAAATCTTATAGCGCCAAAATCTTGACTGTAAAGTATTTACAGAGCATATTGATACGTCATATATATATATATATATATATATATATATATATATATATATATATATATATATATATATATATATATATATATATATATATATATATATAATTTTTTTTTTAAATATAGAAATTAGTAAAAAAATCTGGAGTTGCCAACACAATACCTCCCGCTATTTTCAGCCCGAGTCACAAAAAAGATTAAGTTTTTTGGATTAGCGAATTTTACTCTAATTTTGATAGTTTATTTCTTAAAATATAGTCTAATCTAATCCTTTTTTTTAAACCCCTCAACAGGATTAGATCCCAATTACAGAGTGGGTTCACATTCACACACATACATGCCATAGTGGGATTCGAACCCAGAGCCCCGGGGGCACTCATGATATAAGGCGTTGCTCTAACCATTGAGCTACCGGAACTATAATAAAATGAAGATTAAATTTTAAATACCAGGATAGAATAGAATTCACTAATCCATAAATGAGGATTAGCTTAAACATTTTTGTGAATCGTTAATTTTTATTAATCTAAATACATACCTACCTACATATTTACTTCTGCTGGAAACTGTATTGAATTCCTTTTCTATTGTTGTATTTACTTTTTCCTTTTTAAAACGTTACTAATATTATTTTGAAATGATTATTTCTTTGAAAGTGACATTTATCTGTCAGTTACATACATTTGAATAACTGCGTTTTGTTTGTTTAAAACGTAGGGTCTGGGATTTAAATTATAGATAATTTTATAAATTTATCCATAAAATATATAGTTAAAGTATTAATTCAAATCTACAGAAAATTTAATAATCTTTAATTTTTATAATAACATTAATCTCGAAAAAATAACATTTAAAGGTATTTTTCGAAGAAAAACTATTTTGAGCTTCTAGTAAAGTGCCATTTCCGATTTACACCAAAATCTAATGGACTCTTTCCAGTACAGAAAAAGTTCGAAATACAAGGTTCCAAAATTTTCTGAATGATAGTATTTGAGTTAGAGTAAAGGATCCACACACACATACATACACACAGACATCATCGTGAAAATGTTAAAATTCGATTTTAGGGACCTTAAAACGTGGTAATTTACCAAAATCTCGATATGCGATTTTTAGCTTAATCCCTATACCTCCCTTACCATGGGTAGCGGGAGGTAAAAAGTGCAATTAACAATTAATAAAATATTCTTTTTAGTAATGGAAGTAGCGTGCGGTGAACACGGCGATTACGTCCAAAAATTAGTCGTGGCAGTCAACAATGGCAAATGCAACAATTGGAACAAATTCCCCAAATCCCCAGGTGCAAATAATGGTGCTAGTTCCATAGCGAATGACATCGCCAAAGCGGCGTTGCCTGCTTCTGCAGAGAACACGGCAGCACCAGTGCCAAATGGGGTCACCAAGGCGGCTGGAACACCGGTTTCGGTGACATGTACCACTTCCTTATTAGGTAAGATTTTTGAATAATAGACGAAATTATTATATATTAGTTTGTAAACAATATAGATATTTGAAAATATAATAAGAGCGATGTACAATTATTCCCAATGACACGCCCTTCATGGGGATGTCGAGAATTATGAAATAAATAAATATATCATCACGGCATATTACCCATGGCTGGGTGTGCCAATCTGCTCTTTGTACACAGATTTCGGTAATGATGTTGACATATTTATACCGTGCGGGTGATTACCAGGCGTCACCTCACGGGCACTCATTGTTGGTGTGCACCACAGGGGTCAATTTTGTGCCATTTAATATTCGCAATATTTGGCGTCGGTCGGGATCAAACTCGGTTTTTCAGATTCGCGACTAGACACTCAGGCATGCGGCCACGAGACCCCATGAGAACTATGAGATACCTACAATACGTCGAGTAAATGAAACAAATGAACATAGATAAGTTATAGATTATTGAAATGCTAGAAACAAATATATTTTCAATGGTGTAACTATTCATTATGGCGTCCATAGAAAAATTAATATTTTGATATTATAAACCGAAATCCAAGAGGGATTAAATAAAATTGAACATCGTCATTCGAAAAGGCACGAGAAGCCGAAAAAGTACTTTAAAGAAATGCAAAACAAATTCCAGTAGATATTATTTCAATTTATTTGCAAGCTATTTACAAAAATATAAAACTGTATCTATCTAGTGATCTTTTTATATAACGATATATGTATACTGGGGGTGTTCTACAGTTGTAAAATTTTAGTTATTTGTATGCCCAGGCATTAAAGTATGATAAAAAATACTTTAGTGCTGAGGTATACCTACATTATATTTTTTCCGAAATCGTTAAATTATAAATGAAGAACTTAAATAAATACCATTATGTTATGTATTTGTTAGACGTTAGATCAATTGAATGCTTGCTGTTGCGATAAAGATGGCTTTGGTAGCACAAACTTCACTTATTTCTTTGGACATTCCAGTTTACCGATAACTTACAAATGATTAGTTAAACATAATCTTCATCGAGTTGATTGGTACGTGAACACAGAATATTCAGTGATACTTTGTAATATGTATACTGTTTTATAGAAGTTAAAAATTTAGGTTAATTCAAGTTTGACCGATGAGTAAAGTTTTACTTTAGCTACTATTTTGGCTAACTTCGCGAAGTAATATCGTATACTGTAACGTCGATTTCAGAAAAAATATTTTATTTAATTTTTTTTTATATATTCCTCTACAAAATTATGTATAAATATTTTATTAATACATTTTTTTACTAAATATAGTTTAACACCTAATCTGTAATGCGTGTGACGTATTTTTTTTTTTTTTTTTTGGTGACACCTCAAAATTTTGTAAGCAATCTACTGTAAAGAGGAAACCGCCATTTATAAACTGTCGCTTGATTCTTGTTTTTAAATTTGGTTGCTTTGTCACATTGGGTTTGTTATTACTTTTTACATACACGTGAAACAAAACAAAAAATAATACTGACAACTAATATCAACATCCAACATGAATAAAATAAGAAATAAATTAAACATTTACTGTTTATTTACTCTTTAAAAAATTGTAACTCTCTCAAACAAACCTTAAAATCTCTAATTTATATTTAAAAAGATCAGATGTGTCCAGCACATAACCTCCCGTCAATTCCATATTTAAAATAGCAATGAGCTTTAAGTAAAGTATCAATTCCGATTGATCGTTTTTAAAGAAAATCTAATTTCTCGTTCCAATAAATAGAAAAGTCTGTAATACGAAATTTTGGATATTTTATTGTTTTCCCTCACTCCAAATTAAGTACCACTTCCGGTTTATCAAATAAGTATAGTCAAAATCGAGTTTTAAATAGCAAAATTTGATAAGTTTGGGATGTTATCAATATATTTTTCACGAAAATATGTTCAGAACTTCAAATAAATTATCACTTCCGGTTTATCAATTTTAGCCAAAATCTAATATGTTGCTCCCCTTCATATAAAAGTCTTAAATACTAAATTTGACAAGTTTTGGAATATGTTATGGGCTTCAAATAAAGTATCACTTCCGGTTGTCCAATTTACCCAAAATCTAATCAACTCTTTAAATGAATGTAGAAAGCTTAAATACGGAAATTATAAATTTTTGGAGGTTTGTTGTAAGAATTATCGTGGAGGAAAAAATCGTCACACACAGACATCATCGTAAAAATAGTAAAAACGTGTTGTGGGGACCCTAATTCGTGCTTATTTAATGACGGGAGGTGACAAAAAGGATGTATATAACGTATAAAGACGTTGCTACATGTATATTCAAAAATATTTATACATTATATAAAACACCCCATTAAAATGGTTCCCTAATGGGGAAAATTTTGCTTTAAGAAAATTTAGTGATTGCTAATGCAGTAGTTACACACATTATATTATTGTCGTAAAACAGTTAAAATAACAGGCATTTCATTTTACTCGAAGATTACTTTAATCGTCCCATAAAAGTAAATACAGTAAAACTTCGATTATCGTAAATAATTCATGCTGAGCTCGTTTCCCATATCCGGGTTTGCTATAATTCATGTTCCGATAACTAGTGTTTTACTGTACTGCTTCAAATTTTTAATTATGGTTTACTCAGTGTCTAATGTCTTCTTGATTAAGAATGTATAATACCAATCAAAATCTTTTTTTAGGGAATGCAGACAATATTCTTTCCCTTTCAGATTCAAGTGAGTCAGTGCCTCAACCCGAAAAACTCGGCTTCCCTACATCTGGATTTCAACAATTCTGGATCTTGCTCAAGAGAACATTCTTGTCAATTATTCGAGACCAGAGCTTAACTAGAATGAGACTTCTGTCGCACTTTGTCATAGGGTTACTCACTGGTTTAATATATTATGACATTGGCAACGATGCATCCAAGGTCACAAGCAATGCGGGCTGTATTTTCTTTATTCTTATGTTTATGAATTTTTCCGCTATGATGCCAACTATTTTAACATGTAAGTAGTTATTTCATAAATATACAGGGTGTTAACGGTCAGGTACGAACATAGGGATTTAACATGGGATTAACAAAACAGCTATCTATCAATTTGAAATATTTAGTGCATAATTCCTATTCTTGCTATTTATAAAGATAAAATAGTATATTATGTTATTAGGAGTAGAAAGCGGTCTTTTTGTGTTGAACCCAGCTATTGCGGCCGAGGCGCTAGCCGAGGCTAGGCAAGCTGGGTAAAACACAAAAAGGGCGTTCTACTCCGAATGACATATACTATTTTTTCTTCAAGTGTTTCAAAGAATTTTTTGACATTTTTTTTGGAATTTTTTAATTGTAGAGTTTGCAATTTCTGCCAAAGCAGGCTGTGTACACTACAAAACAAAAACAACACAACTGTCAAATAACAATTTTCAATATAATATGTGTTGCTGTGACAACTGCCGCCGCCAGCGGTGAACTAAAACACTAACATTTTTTTACTAGTACAACAATAACAACATTTTTGTACTAGTAAGACAATGAACATCTTCTACAGTGTGTGTACAGGAGCATAATATTAATATTATAATACGCTTGAAGAAAAACAATATTTATGTTTCGTTTTAATTTAGGTTCAATTTTTTTCATGCATAGCTTACTGAAAAATAATAAAAATAAAATTTATTTAAATTTCAATTGCATTTTTTTCAATATTTTTGTAATGTAAGGATACAAAATGATTACATGGTTGAATTCATAAAAAATACTCTATTGAATGGGCCTAAAAAATATATACCATCCCATTTAAAAAAAACTTTTCTTTAATAAGTGAATGTCCCCCTTCATCTACTACAATTTTATTTGAATGATTTTCTTCTACTTCCAATAATAAAGAAAATAATCGCACACCTGCATATATAAAACACAAATTTCAGAAGGCAATTCAAGCGCGAATTTGTAACTCGTGCTAGAATACATTGCCTTCTGCAACTTATGTTTTAATATACTATTCTACAATGTCAAAAGTCATGGCTAATACTACTAATTAACGGAACTTTTAAAATTTCTTTCTTAAATTATAAAGAAACTAAAGACGTAGGAAAATACATAACACAAAAATCCTATGTTAACTCCCTATATTCGCACCTGACGCATTTCCCACTTAGTGGGTTATCACAAACCCGAAACAATAATAATAACATCAACCACAAAAATAATCACTCTCTCTCTCTCTGTTTCAACAATAATAAATAAATAATATCATCATGCCTACTTCCATATTTTTGGGAGAGGATCAGTACTGGGATCGATTGTTATATAGCTATGTAAATATTATTATGAAATTTGACTTCACACAACAAACATCTTCCCCTCCAGTACTGCATGTCTTTAGACTTAGAGGAAGACAACAAGCTCGAAGAGAGGGATAGTTGAGTATCACCATCCGCTTTGACATTTGCTCTGTTTTGTTTTGCAGTAATGTGAATGATCAGTTCTGTTATAACAATGAGAATAATACCATTTAAATATAGATTATGGTAATACTCAACTATCTGTCTCTTCGAGCTTGTCTTTGTCTAACGAGGTTACTTCAGAACTCACTAGATGGCAACCATAAAATTCAAAAATCATAAGTCCCCAATGGACTTCCATTTATGCGTCCATAACAAAAGACCACCATTGCGCAAAATAACCTATATTCAATAATTGGTGCTCTGCGAATACGGGCCTATGTCTTTTCATCTACTGCATGTAAACTTAACAATTTTCATTAATGAAATTAAATTAATATTGCTAATGAAATATGAAAGTATGTATCTACTCGTTTATGTACATACATAATATACCTATAAAACCCGCATATAATATACGTCCGTTAGCATAGCTTTCATTGTGCTGTGGATATGTTTAGTTTAAATTGATTTTCTTGTACTTTGTATAATAGTCATTTATTTCAATTACTATAATTGTATCTTTCGTTTTAGTTCCCATGGAAATGTCTGTGTTCGTCCGAGAACACTTGAACTATTGGTACTCAGTCAAATCGTTTTATTTGGCGAAAACATTAGCAGACATTCCTATACAGGTATGTGTAAATAATTTTGAATTTGAAATTAAATTTAAAAACTGTTCTCATTGTGGATTAGATCCATAGAATTTTTCAGTTAATTTCAAGAAAATATAAGAGAATATTATCTTTAAAAATTATCGATGTTGTTTTTGATGAGTATTTTTCCCATAGGTTTCATTTACGTTGATGACAGTGATTGGAGTCTACTTCATGACCTCTCAACCTTTCGAGATAACTAGGTTCTTAATGGTGCTAACAATTGCGGTGCTAACGTCGTTGGTTGCGCAGAGTATTGGGTTGCTCATTGGTGCTGGGCTCAGCATAGAGGTAAATATTTTTTTAATATAAAAGTTTGTCTTAAAACTTAAAGTATTTATTTGATACAACTAATTCAAAATTAATAGGGACTAATAATATTACTGTTATATAATATATATTTTGTTGTTTTTTGACCTCGATTGACTTACTGGTGTTAGCAAATTAAACATGTTCTGATATCATGTCTAATACTGGTTATTGATATATGATTTACATTACATACATAATGTTATAATAATGCAATCTCACAAAGTTAGTTAGTTTTGCAAAATATAGGGTGTCCGTTTTTCGAGGCGCACCATTGGGATCTCGGAAAATGTAAGACATACGAAATTGGTTAAATCGCGGCAAAGTTACCCTATAAAATTAATAATTGTTTCATTTTTGCTGTTTGAAATAAGTGAACATCATTAAATTATACATCGTTGAAAAGCTAAAATAATTCTTCTTTCAACGATGTAACTTTCCAATATGGCATCCATATAAAAATCATAACTTTAAACTCATAAGTCAAAATCTAACAATGATAAAAAAAATTGAGCATAGTCAAATAAATAAAATAAATAAATATATCATCACGGGATATTACCTATTGCTGGGTGTGCCAATCCGCTATGTATGCAGATATCGGTAATGATGATAACATATTTGTACCGTGCGGGCGTTTACCAGGCGTCACCTCACGGGCACTCATTGCTGGCGTGGAGAGTGCACCACAGAGGTCAATTTTGTGCCATTTAAAATTGGAAATATTTAGCGTCGGTCGGTATCGAATCCGGTTCCCCAGATTCGCGACCAGACACTCAGGCACACAGCCACGAGACCCCATAGCATAGTCGTTCGAAAGAAAATAAAAAAGTGTCCTAAAGAAATGCAAACCAAAATACCATATTATTTCATATTTAGAAGTTTTTTCTATCTCTATCTCTTATAGTTTCCGAGATCTCAATGGTGCGTTTCGAAAAAACGGACACCAGTATAAACTATAGAAACACAAAAGCAAGCAAACTTAAAATTCATACTGTTTTACAAAGTTCATAAGTTATAAACAGGCAAATAAACTATTATTCACGAAAGATGACTATTCAAGGTCATTTGTGAGCCGTCTGATATAATATTACTAACAGATAACTTCATTGCATTTCGTATGGTTGGGCGTGCAACATGAAATATTTATGGACACATTTCAACTGAAAAAATGAGAATAATTTATTTGAAAATTATGTTTCTTTCTAAATAATGCCTTTCTGAAAGATTTATGTTCTTCACTTATTTATTTATTTATTAATATTTGGGAAGCCAACAATTACCCAATAAAAGGCTTCCACAATTTATACATGAGGATAACAATAGACAAATACAGATGAACAGTTATAGTTTATAATAGTTTTAATACAGTCTTAAATTCACTAAGTGAGAGGCTAAAGAGATCTAAATGCTGAAAATTCTTATTACATGTTATCATTATTCTATTCATAGGGGAGTTTTTTTTAAATTTGAGTTATATTTTTCGACATAAAATAAACATTTATTGCGAGTGTCTTTCGAGGGAGCATGAAAATATAATTTATCAATTATATTGTGGTTCTCAATATAGTTATTAAGCGGTTTTAAATTATAATCTATCAAAATCTCATCATAGGTTGAGTTAAGAGAGAACTTATATATTAATAATGAAATAAATTTCCTTTGTACATATTCGATTCGAATAATATATTTATTATATTGTGGGTTCCGAATCTGAGATGCATATTCGAGTATAGGCCGGACAAAAGAATTAAATAACAAGATGAACGATTTTATATGATTAAAACATTTAGCTGATCTAAATATAAAGCCTAAAGTTTTATGTGCTCTATTCACTATTGAATCTACGTGTTCATTTAATAAAAGTTTACAATCATACAAAACACCTATGTCTTTAATTGATGATTTACGCTGGACAATTGTATTTTGTAGTTTATAAGAAAAGTTATAATAATGCCTATTCCTGCTAAAGCTTATAATGAAACATTTATCTATGTTTAGGGCTAAATCATTCTCAATACAATATTGTTCAAGTCTCAATAAATCTTCTTGTAGCTGGTTACAATCTTCGAGTAATCTTATATCTTTAAATATTTTTAAATCATCAGCGTACAGCAAGAAGTAACAATTTAGGAGACAATTAAATATTGAATTAATATAAATATTGAACAATAGAGGTCCTAAATGCGATCCCTGCGGAATACCAGATGATACATTGATTAACCGTGATTGTTTTTGTAAAATTCAAAAACGTAGACTTAAGTACAAACCAAGGAATAATAATTTGATTTAAACGTCAACGCCACTGGGTAAATATTAGCACAGAGGGCAGTGTTTTAGATAATTAGGTATCTGTAATTCTACGACATACGTCATTATTATTTATAGTGTTAGAAAGTAATGCCACTATTTACGTGTATCTGTCACACCACATAAATTAAATAAACCTAGGTCAAATAATCTTTCTCTTTCTAATACAAAATGTTGCTAAACTACTGCTGTAAAGTGATGTGTATTCTTTCTTCGAACAAATGATCTTGAATAGTCTTCATTCGTGAATAATAGTATAGCTGTCTAAACATGTGTGTTTAGGCGCTGAAGTTCGCTGCAGATGTCAATATTGGATGCTCGTCATAAGCGCGCCAGGACAGAAAATTTGAATATCGATGAATTTTAAAAAAAATTACATCTCACTTGATGCATATATATTATTTTTTTACTCAAAATTATATTTTCAAGGATACACTTTTGCATGTATCGAGATAACAATATTTTGAGGCGTTATTGAAAAAGTAATAGAATAGTACTAGGAATGTAAAAACAATCATTAGTAGTCTTATTACAATTTAAATCTGTCTTACATTGTATATTTATTGTTAGTCAAATTAGGAAAATTAAATAAAATAGCCTATGCTCTTGTTTGATTCTTAATTATTTTTTTCAGTCTGGAGTGTTTTTCGGTCCAATTTCCTCAATCCCCACCATATTATTTTCGGGATTCTTCGTCAATTTGGACGCCATTCCCAGCTACTTAAAATGGCTGCCGCACGCCAGCTACTTCAAATACAGTTTCGAGGGGGCCATTATCTCAATCTACGGGAACAACCGACCGAAGCTTGAATGTACACAGATCTACTGCCACTTCAAAAGCCCGCAAAAGTTCCTGGAGGAGTTGTCCATGGACAAGGCTGACTTCCTCACGGATTGCCTAACACTAGGGGGTTTCTTCCTGGGGATAAGAATCATCACGTACTTCGTGCTAAGATTGAAGCTACACACTTCTCTCCGTTAGGTAGATTTTGTACAATGATATTATGTTAAGGACTTGCCAAACATTTTACTAATCAAATGTGGTGATGAACAAGGTAGGGTTTGTGGTCCCATTCAACACTCAAAACTGATTCATATGTATAGTCACTTAAAAGGTAAAGACAGTGACGTCAGTGATGATAATTGGCGAAATAATACACGAAAGTATAGTGTCTTTGTTGCTTTCGAAAGGTTGCCGAGTTCCGCTTCTTTCTTAAATAACAAAGTATCACTTTGAAATACAAAGATTATGAATGTGTTAAAATAAGTTGGGTATTTCAAAATGACTAAACGTCGAAATGAAAAAAAAAAAAATTAGTGAGTTGAGTTTTAGTCAGTCAGATGCATAGTTCATACTAGGAAAATTTTGAATTATGTAATTCGTTTCAGGCTGTGTCCGATGTCGCATTTTGGCATTTAGCATTTAATATGTAGGTCTACTTTACAAAAGTACAAATCCGAATGGCATCTAATTACATTTGTTACTTTCTCCGGGAACACTTTAGATACCAATAGTTGAAAGTAGCTCTTTTCAGATCGAGGCTAGCTGAGATCTGCAACAATACATTTTTTTCTGTGTTCAGAAAGATTAATCGATTCTTAAATGTAATAGAGCTGTTGCAAAAAAATTTATGACTTCTAAGTACTAAATTTTAAAAGGTATTATTTTTGAAAGAGCTTCAAATTTTAAAATATCACGAAATGGGGTCCTATGCCAATTAAAAAAAAAAGAATTCTGAGAGAACAGTATGAACTAAGAATTCTAATGCAAACGCGACTTAAAAATTTTAGGTAATAAGCGAAATATGAATTTTTAAAGTTAAGAATTTGGTGCGTGACGTAGCAGATACTTACAGTGGTCGACAAACTGTTAGGTCTAGAGACTACAATTATTTCATGTCCGCATAGCTGAAATATTTTTATATATAAACATATGTTATATTCACGAAGAAATTATTATTGGTAAGCTTAAATGACAAATAATAGTATATTGAGTATTAAGAACGGTAAGGACAGTTTACCGATCGAAGACAATGTTTTGTCTGAGATCGATAATTCCTTAACGTTCGTGATGCTTATACTATTTTTTGCACGATCGACGCACAAAATTTAAAAGAAAAATAAGATTTGAAAATGATTATTTTTTATTTGTCATTGATTTTTGTTTTTATTTATTTACCGTCTCGCCTCCTGAACGGTAAGTGAAGCACATCACTTACCGACGTGAGTCACATCACTTACCGTTCAGTAATTTGTAAATAAGACCTACTGTGTTGGAAACACTATCGGTAAATATAAAAAAATAATCCGATCGTGCGAAAAATGCATTTTTTTCTACTAAATTATAGAACATAGAAACAGTTTGATCTATGCCTGCAGATGGTGCTAGTGTTAGTTCATTAATATTTTCACGGTAGGTTGGCCTAATAAGCGCGCGAGTCTCATTTTTAAATTCAGAGAACCAATCAAATTGCAAAGAGCTGATACGCCATCCTAATTATTAATCGACTTCAGTCACTTGTAGTTTCCGAACTAGTTAATATTTAAACAAAATTCTTTCACTAATACTCATTAATTTATGTATATTTTCGCATTTTTATCTAAAATATGATTACGGTATAGTACCCCATTTTCATTAGATATACAATTAATTATTGAAATTTGTGTAATATTTTGAAAAAGTCACGTGATGTGAAACAGAATGTGACATCAGAGCACATGCAGTTTAACATGTGACAAACTATCGCCTACTTTTATTTATATAAATAACAAACTGTTTTCCTATTGGCTATGAATGACGTACTGTATGTGCTCCGACGTAACAGGAGTTGGGGGGGGGGGTTGTTTTACATGACTATTTCTGGCACCAATCTTTTTATTTAATTATTTACGAAAATAACAATAAATTATTATTTTTTATATTACTATGAAAAATATAACATAAACTTTCATTTAAAATATTTTTTAAAAAATGTGAAACCGGCTTATTAATAAAAAAATGTAATTACATCTTTAAAAGCAAAAAAAATATTATGTAGTCTGCAATTATTCATTTTCTGCAACCAAATGATGTCCGAAAAGCCTACTTTTGTATCAAGATTCAATGTTAATATTATCATACAACAGAAGCCTGCCAAGAAGCTTTTCTTCAACAAGAAATTTGATATGAAACACAAATTGTAGTATGTTTCTACAAAACTCTAAATTCTAATGGGTCGCCCAATTTTTTTGATTTTTTCATGTTATTAAGAATTTAAAAATAGAAATTCCATATTTTTTTCTTTTAAATTATGCTTAATAACATCAAATAGACCAGAAAAGTGTAACGGTCAAATTTAGGTGCCAAATTCAAACTCAGTTCATAACGTTAAGAACATAATTTTAATCGCCGTGTATTTCTTACCAAGGAAATTTTACCTAAACTTTAAAGGCCGAGAAATCTCATAAAAGTAAATTTCTTATTCAAAACATTATATGTACCACCTAGAATGATCCTTTATCTTCAAATTCGTGTAATAATATTCACATGAACTGTGCACAGTTTATAATTATTTAAATAAAAATACAACACTACAAAATTCAATGAACGTATATTTCGATTGGTCCTACAACTTCAGTACGCAGCCAATCGCAGCACAGCTTGTGTTGCACTTGACGTATTTACAGGCGGGTGAGGGACTATTCACGACATACGGAATTTTAACTTACACGTAACATTTTATTTTCTAATAATTTTCTTACTCTACCTTTTCAAGGATTTTAAACAGTTGCAATCTATTACTGAATAAACAAACTATCAAATCCTTAACAAGAACTGCTTAATTTCTTTTACTAAATATCTTTTTTTTTTTGGTAGTAAAATCACACTTCCATAAGAAACCTATACTAGGGAATTGAAACTATAAACTTGCACCAAAAGCAAATTCTAACCTTACTTTTCTGGTCTATGATTATTAAAGTTTTGGCGCGAAAGTTGTGACGTCAGCGGTCAGCGATTAGGACTGCGACATATGAAGAGAGAACTGAAATACGTTACCGTTCAAACCTGACAGCTTCAGTATAGATGTCGCGTCATTAATAGTGAACGTCAGTCGCGTGTTTATCTGATCTGTAGTGACGTCAGCATCATTGGTTTCAATCTTTAAATAAAAAATTATGGAAATTTTATTTTGTTTTCATTTATTAATAATAATTCATATGCAATAGGTAATTTATAAAAAGTTGAGACTTGGACGGGCCCATGTGTTATACCATAAAGAATGATTTCATTTAGTGAATATAAATTTAGAGTGATATCAGTGCAACTCCGGACACAGCTTTAATTTAAAAAATGATTTGAAGAAAAGTTGGTTAAAAAATTGGATTTGAACGCTGTGCTCAACGATAAATCTGTCAATTTATTGAATAACTTGTGAATGTAAATTTATTTTTAAAAAATGTACGAAAATAAATTAATCCCTAAACTAATAAAACAGTTTTTCTTATAACAATTTAAATGATTAGAAAATTATTTCAAATAAATTGCTCAACTCTATTTTAAGATAAATTGACGTATTTATCGAACAATGATCAGTTATTCGCCTTAAATATATGTAACTTTGGTTACATAGGTGTATTTCCATTATCGTAAAATGGTAATGACTGTCTTAAAATTGAACATCCACCAGAAATGATGTATTTTTTTATGATGTCACTGTATTTAACTTTTTATTTGATATACTCATCGCTGTACATACAAGACATTCATATGAGCAAAATGCAGCATATAAAGCAGAATAATTCACACATACTTCATAAAAGTTACAATCTTAAAATTTTACGAATGTTATAATACTTTGTTAATAGTCCATATCTAAACTAGGAATTAACAAATTATTATTAGGGAAAAATATTTCATTTAAAATTATAAAATTTATTTTCAAAACATCCATTATACATACATATCATGTTATCTTTTTGTATGTGTGAAAAATTTAGCAAAAATTTAGAATTCCGGATAAATTAGTATTTTAATTAATAGAAAACACGAATGAATTATTTCATACTGATTTTAATTTTAATGTTTTAGTTATTTTGGTGTAGAATAATTTGGGTAATTTTGTGATACCTAGCAGTATTTAGCAACCAAATATGTAATTGCTTTTAACTATACGATATTTTATACAATATGTAGTGATGGAACATTGCAGTTAGCAATATTTAGTTGGCATGACAAAACGTAAATTGTAAAATATTTAATATTAAATATTGTATACCAAATAAAAATAATTTTCACAATACGTCACTACAAAAATATTTGTATAAATGCTTAAACAATATGAGAATTGATCCAAAAATACGTTTACAAAATTTAGCAATAAAATGTATAACTATTGTGGATTGCAAGCACCTTCTAAACCTCAACTACATTTTTTGCATATTCACTAAATCATTCCTCAAACGATCCCTCCTGAAATATCACATACACCACGTAAATATCTCACAGGCACTCTTCTTTTTTACTTTTTCTTTCATGCCTAACATACTCAGTACAGTATAAATGAAAAAAAGTATAGTATTATTGATGAAATAATATAGTATAGGGACATAGGGAGATTGGCAACGCTATAGTTAATTTGGTACCACAATATTATGCATATATACATCAAAAATATTTAGTATTATTATACTTTTCATTCATGACTTTCTTTATAAAGATTCTGAGTCTGATTTTGTGACGTCATAATTTTCTACACAAATACACCAAATGAGGCACACCCATATTCGTGCCTGTATGAATCTGATCTGTCACTTTGTAACATAACCTTATGTAACAAACATTTTGAAAGTAACGTCAATATCCTTACAAGTTGTTAAAAAGAAAGTACAAATAACGAAATATGCCTAATAAAAATGATAAATAAATACAATTTATGTTTGACTTTGATATGGGTATACAATATTGTTCTGTGCCATCCTGCAAGAACAACTCATTGAGAAGTAAAATTAAATTTTTGTTCGTATTCTTATGGCTAAAGATGTAAGGGAAAAATGGTATAAGGCAATAAATACTCCAAAAGTTTTGCAGACTATACTTGCTTATGTGATGACATAAAGGTCAAATGTAGTTCCATTTTTACTCGGTAGGTGACACTACAGTTGCAAAATTATGACGCCATTTGAAATTATATATTAAATTTAAAAAAATTCTGTAAAACTAGAAACTTATCTGATATAAAATATATATTTTCGTAAGAAGTTTTAAGTGTACTTTCGGAAAACATAAATAAATTGGAAAATGTGGTATAAAACAAACATTTTTTAAATAATTACTTTGCGAGATATTTGAATTTGTTATCAGTGCCACTCCTCGTCCGCCATATTGGTGCCAAAATGAAAGCAATAAATTATGAAATAAAAGTGCATTTCTTACAAGATTATGTAGTAACTATTTTTCATAATTAAGTATAACTTCCATATTTGCCATATTATATCTATTTAAAATAATAATACAAGAAAAAACACGGTTCGTTAAAATTTTTGAGGTTTGTGAAAAATATATGTATTTCACAAATATCTGTAAACATTAAAACCATTTCTCAAATGATTTCCACAATTTGGAGCTGAACAACTCGTCATTATGGATAATTTCTATGATAAATAATACTGTAACGCTGATATTGAATGATTTAAGTGGCTCTAAGTGCCATTATAGCTACTGGATACATCACAGCTGACTCGTCCTCCATTTTGGTGCCACTTTAATAATTCATTATCAGTGTTACAGTATTATTAATCATAGTAGTTAGGTATCCACAATGACGGGTTGTTCTGCTCCAAATTAAACAAATCATTTGAGAAATGATTATAATTTTATCAGGTATATGTTTTATTACTTATGCAATACTTGTATTTTTCTCTAACCTCAAAAATCTTAATGAACCGTATTTTATCTTGTTTTCTTGGAACATTTTGTTATAGTAAATATAATATGACAAATATGGAAGTATATTTAGTTATGAAAAATAGTTACTATAAAAATCCACGTTTATTTCATAATTTACTGAGATCGTTTTGGCACCAATAAGTCAGCTATGTATTATCTAGTAGCTGTAAGTGTCACTGTGACGTCACGCTATTGCTATCTTTCTCGCGCAGCCTACTATAGAAACTGATGCGAGAAAGATAGCTATAGGTTTCGTTAAAAATCAAATGCAGTTAAACTAAAAACAATTATGACTTTCTAATACTACGAATTGCTTCAAAATTAAACTTTCATTCAAAAAAAATTAAAAAATTATTGTGGAGGATGCTATTTTGGTACGGTTAAATATTAAAATAATCAAAGATAGAAGCATACCTAGCGCTCAAATTGCAGTACACAAATGCTCATCAGGTTGCCAATCTATATGTATTATTTATCAATGATAGTATGTTTCAAGATACAGAAGACTGGCATGATTTTACCATTGATTCAATGCAAAATTCTCTTACAGTGCCAATCACGGCCGCAGATAACTATTTTCTTAGAGCACTAATTCAATATACACTTACAGAATTGACGACACACGGAAGAGAGAGATAGAGGATCTTGCTTCCAAACAAGCCCCCACCCTCGTCGTCTTATGTCCCTCTCCCTAGTACTATACCTGTCATTCTGTTTGCATCCTCCATTCATTGTTCTAACCTAATTCTCTATTCTGATTTGTTTAGTTCGTCGTGTTTATTTAAAGTGAGTTTAAAGCCAAAAGATGTGCCTGGGGCAACCTTTTTGTTTACTGATATTGAAGATCATTCGATAATACAACTAATACGATGGCTGAAGTGTAGAGATGACAGTTTTTTGTTTGGAAGTCGTAACCATAGCAACCATTAGTTCTATGCTTTGCCGCTAGAGGCGCTCGTGCAAATTGCAATTGTATAAGTGTCAATTATGTCAGAACGGGATGTATTAAAAAAATGTTATCCACCAAAACTTGGAAATGTCGAATTTGGTTTAATCACAATATGTACCTCGAGATGCACCTCCTTTATAGAGATTAAGATGATCGATAAAAAGTACAAATTTCAGAAAAAATATTTCATATACATATTTCGATCATTCTTAAAATAATTTGGTCTAATAATATGTTTTATTTTTGCTCAGGGGGGCTTTGAACTTCGTCTTTCGGCAACACACCATATGCGAAAAATTCAATTTGGCAACGAATCACATACAAAGTTTTTTTCGAATTCCGTTTAGATTCAACAATTGCAAGAAAAATAATATGCCCATCTTCTAACCTCTTGAAGTAGTGCTATTTCCGAAAAATCACAACTTCAACTAGTAAATATAAACTTTAATCTTAAAAATGAAAGAAATAAAAATAAATTAAATTGTAAATAGCACTTATTTCAAATAATATAGGTTTAAATTAAACTTATATCAACATAGCACTTCCTAAGTAGCGCTTTTTTTCAAGCGTTGAAAATACCGGTCAGAATTTTAATTTTAGAGGCCCTAATGCGAAAAAATGATAGAAAACGCATTAATGCAAAAAAGAATGTCAATTTTTCATTCAGAATAATGAAACAGAATTAGTAAAAAATATTATTCGTCTTTATTATTAAAATGTTACTTTAGAAACGAGATTTAAGTAGACAAAGTGGCACTATCAACCTTTACTATCTTCTTAATAAACAGTTTGCTGTGATAGCTAAAGCTAGTTTATTGTATTTTGAAACAAACCATACAAGCACTCCTTTATATGTATAATCTGGCTCAACATACAGTGAACTGACATTTTCCAATATTTCATTTAGCGCAGATGCTATTATGCTTATGTACCTGTTACGGTTCTCCCTATTCGAGAATTAAATTTGATCGAAATCAATGTTATACAAATTATTCTTCACACAAAAGTTTGTAAAATTGTTGCTAATCCCACCCTGACCATTCGGTAAGATAAACTCATCCTGAGAAGGGGTTACTGCATTATTAGTTGCCAATAGGTTACGACAAAAGATAAACTATATAGTATATACACATAACAGGATATACACAATAGATATAATTACGTTTTTGACAAACGAATCAAGAGCACCCAGTTCTTAGCCCAAAACACACTGGGTGGTTTACAATTTTGGGAAAACTTTAAGGGCATACAGTACTGACCAAAATGAGAAAAAAAAAGCTTAATAAACATGGGTCCGATCTTCAATAGTTTCCGAGATATAAGCCAGTGAAAAATGAGTTTTTACGGGGTTTACTGTGCTATCTCGAAAACTATAAGACTTAAGGGGATCGTCCACGCTTTTCCAAATGAACGAAAAGAGGCTCTACATTTTTACTCATAGGGTATTCTCTCATATTTTTTTATTTATTTTTCTCAAAGAACAGTTATATCTAAGAGTACCTGTGAAAACCCGAGTTAAAAATTCCATTTAATAAGCGAGATATTAATTTTTAAATTTTGATTTTGTGGTGTCACGTGATAGTGACGTACTAGTTGTACAGTATCAACGGTGTACTATCAGTGGTCCATGCGGCGTCTTATCACATTCGAACATGGAGTAGGGATTTCAAATGGTCTTCCATTGGAAGGCCATCTAGTACATCAGCAAAATTTAAATGCTTTATATATTTTGTAACAATTAATTTATAATATGATTTTTTGTTTTTTCCCTGTTGTTTGCCTATCAACACTAACATTTTTAATAAATTTTTAAATTGGTAGTCCTCAGATAATACTCTATTATGCAAAAGCTGTTAGGAATTCGCTACTTGTTTTTAATATCTTTATTAAGAAAACTTGATATTATGTCTGTAGCTTTTTATTTTTTCAATATCATTGTTCTTATATTTGTGGTAAAGCTCTAAAATTAGTGATTTTTGGTTAATTTTGAAGTTAATTTTTCGAAAGAAGAATAAACATTTTAAAAGGTAATATACCTAATTTCATGTTTTCTAAGAGCGAGGGTTTAAATATAATTACAAATGAATGGACAAATACAGCCATTATTAGTAAAAACCTGAGACGTGTTTTGTGTGTTTTCATCGCTAAATATAAATAAAAAGTTACAGACATAATATCAAATTTTAATAATATGATAAAAATAAGTTACATATTCGTAACAGATTTTGCATAATTAGCAAAAATTTAGAGCCAGTTTTCGTTAATTTTTGAAAAAGCGTAGACTGAGGCGTAGGCGGTCCCCCTAAGACTTTGATCAAATGAGACTTTTTATTTACCTCTGAGAGGTCATCTGTGATGTGCTTTTGTTTTTCAAATAAACAAATGTAAAATGTTGTGGCACGATGAGCAATATTGAATTTTCAAATAAGTACTTAACTATTAGAAATTGAGAAAAATGTTTCATATAAAACTTTATTGTATTTTTATAGTCTGTTTACCGGCATAGGCAAAATTTTGTTCGATAACTATCTTTGTCAGTTTTTTTTTATTCTAATTCAAAATGGCCTCTTTCTCTGAAACAGTTGAAGATCAGACCTTTGTTGATTAAGCTTTTTTTACTCATTTTGGTCGCAACATTTTGTTCGACAACTATCTTTGTTAGTTTTTTTTTATTCTAATACAAAATGGTTTTTTCTCAGAAACAATTGAAGATCAGACCTTTGTTGATTAAGCTTTGGTCAGTATTAGGTTCCCTTAAAGTTTGTACCCGAAGTTGTAAAACAACCTGTATATAACTTGCTGTACGCTTCACTTAAATTCACACACATTTTATATAAAAATATACAGTACAAAGCGTAAATCAAAAAAAATATTACAATAAATACTGTTTTTTCATTATACATTACATAATGGGGCCCTCCACCATAACAAAAAATAATAAAATGTACACTTTATGTTAAAATACTAGTCAATAAATAACGATTAAAAAAAATAATATACCTACTTTGCGAGATATTTGAAATTTGTTGTCGTGTCACTGTGACGTCACATTATTGCTATCTTTCTCTCGCAGCCTATATAGAGTCTGGTGTGAAAGAAAGATAGCAATAGGTGTGTCACCGTGACATCATATCGACTTTAAAAATCAAGTGCAGTTAAACTAAAAACAAGATTTTTAAAAACTAAAAATTGATTCAAAATTAAACAAACTTTCATTTAAAATAATTAAAAAATTAGAGTGGAGGAACCAATTCCATGGCATCTATTACGTGCTTTTAAATTTTATCGTGAGCGAAGTGTATATTGTAAGAAATTAATTTGTATCGTATTTTTGGATCGAAGCCCATGCCGTGCTTAATTCTACAATTAAAAGACGAATAACTTTTTTCACGTAATCTTGTAAAAAGCAAATATCATTCTTCCCTATTCGCAAACAATGAATGATATATATCCCCAAATTAGAATGTGATACAGTAAGGTAGTAGTTTTTCACTATTTTTAAACACTCTTGTCATAATACTAGGGTTAAAAGAACAATCTTTGATTATATTCATGTGATACGAGTAAAATGCTTGATATTGTTAAACAATCAAATATTTTGTTACCGAATATATGTCGACACTCTATGTAATGTCTAAGGTTTTTAGTTCAATTGTGATGTTTAGTTAATTTTAATTTATTTTTGCAACTTTTTACATGTACTACTTTATTCCAGGTACAGTAAAGGAAATAAATTCAATTTTATTACTGGACGAAAATATGACTTTTATTTATTCCCAATTAATATTCTATGTACTTATTTTTTATTCCTTTTTTATATGCGTATATGCAAAGTATGATTCTAGGAAAGATAACAGCTATAAACAAAGAAATTATGTTACAAAAAATTCTGAGAAAGCTCTGGATAAATTCTAAATAAATTACAAGTAAATGTATTAAATAATAGTGTGATTTGTATTGGATGCAGCATTTGGAAACCATTATTATTATTAATGTAACAAAAAAATAGTTATTTATGCAACAAGAGTGTAAACACAAGCTTTATAACATGAGGTCAAATGAAGCGTGTTTACACATGAATTGCATACAAGATTTTTATACGATCTTAAATAACATTCCAAATTATAAATTTGACAGATGAGCAGACGACAATTTGCACACACCAAATACAGAGTTCACATTTAATAGATAACAGATCTGAAATTGAATATTGTAGTACTCAGTCAGTATTACCAACATTAATATATACTGTAACGTGAGAGTACCTACGCCTAAGTCTGCGAGCACGCGAGGGCCCCAGCGGTGAGTGAGTGTCTATTCTTAGCGATGACGTAATCGCCGCGGGCAATTTGACGACGTAAACAAACCTGTTTAATTGCTTGGGCGACGTTATCCATTGTAGTCTACGTTTTTATCTAGAACAATGTTCTAGAAGTTTCTCGAATAAAGACACCGGAGTATATAAACCCTGTTAGGGAAAACATTCGATAGTCTAATACAAATAAGCGTAATGAAATGAATAGTGGGTAATATAAATAAATAGCCGACGAGTAGTGAACATAAATAAATGTAGTTAAATAAATATCTGCGCTACCATATGATATAGGTATAATGATGTACACTTGAATATAAAATGAATAAATATATTTGAAGACGAAATTGACACATGTATATTTAATATAAAAAATATATAACAACTGAACTAAATATATAAATAATAATCTTGGTTGGGGTGGTAACGTGGCGGTCTACTCGATCCGCCACACTTATATGCTGGTATACTGTGGCTTGATTGGAATACGCCTTTAAGGGTGGATTGCATGAAAGTGGGTTAACCCTCGAATATTAACCTAGGGTTACACATACCAACAGATAAGTCGCGTTCTTTTTATCAGTTTTTACATGAGACCTTAGTTCATCTCAGCTCACCTCCGTTGCTTCGTTAATTTTGACCGTTCTTTTTATCATAATGGAGATGAGATAAAGTGAGACCGAAGTGAGAAGAGTTCCACCTCCCTTCCCGATTCTTAGTCACCTCTGGAGTTTGTGCTTGTTTTTAATCTTAGATGAATGGTGGGGATAAATGTTTTGCTGTCACGGACTGTCATGTACAATTAGTTTGGTTATTATGATTATTTGTTTATTCCTTTAATAAATATTATTATTATTTGAAGAATAAATAAATATGCACACAATTCCGTGGAAAATAATATAGTAAGGAGACGTAAACTTCATAGAATTGAAAATCATGTGGAAGTTATAGTACTGTATAATTGAAACATTTTAGAATGTATCGCACTATATGTTATTATGTAATCGACAGAATAATAGAAGCCTAAATAATGTCCACTCATAGTGGGCGATCCAAAATAATACCTGAAGATATCGTGGTTGACCGTTGAAAAGTATCACAGACATCCGGTGGACATCAGTCGTTCAAGTTCCCAACAAAATTTGTCTTTTGTCGTTCTTTTTACTTCATAAAAATCTCACTTGATCTCAGCTCAGTTCATGTCAAACTCATCTCATTTTGAGATGAGATGATGCAAATGATAAAAAGAACGCGACTATAGTTTTCAGCCTATTTGATAGCTAACCTAGGGTCAAAAAATAACTCACCGATTTGCACGGGTTAACCCGCGAATAGCAAATTGCATATGGTCCCACAGTTGTCATTTCACGCGTCATATTTAACACAAAACACAAAATTACTTTTTTTGTATAAAATATGACGCATGAAATGACAACTGTCAGCCATATGTAATTTGCTATTCGCGGGTTAACCCGTGCAAATCGATGAGTTATTTTTTGACCCGAGGTTAGCTTTTAAATAGGCTGGAAACTTTCTGTTTGTGTATATAACCCTTGGTTAGCGTAACTCGAAGGTTAACCCACTTTCATGCAATCCTCCCTAAGAACTATACTTTTAAGGTGCAGAGGAGCTTAGCCTCTGTTGTATGCACAACAGTCTAATAAATAAGCGTAACATGATTAATTCAGAAAAATTATGCTTTAAGATCATTTTAAACCTACGTAACTAATACAAAATTAATGAAAATAGAAAGAAGAATAAACATGAAAGAAAATGTTTTTAGTTTTTATCCTGATAAGTTATGAGGAGGCTTAGCCTCCCTTGCCTCCCCTGACGAGCCGCCACTGCTCTGGATGGCGAAAAACCGGCAGTTGCATTATGAAAATGCTCCAGCTCATTCATCGCACGATCCAGACTTTCTTGGCGAAAAATAGAATTCCAATCATTCGCCCCCTATTCTCTAGACATGGTTCCTTGCGACTTCTAGTTGTTTCCGAAATTAAAGAAGCTATATTGAAAGGATCCTATTTTGAGAGTATAGAAGAGATAATGCGAAACGCGACGGCGGGGCTGCAGCCCATTCCAAAAGAAGGATTCCAGAGGCAGTGGCGCGTCAGATGAGGCAGGTGAGGCCAGGCCAGACATTTGTAAAATTTTATAATTTAATTTTCATTTAAAATGTATTTAAGTAATACAAATCTACAATATTTGAACTCATAAACAATCATTGTTACTATAATATGCCAAATAACCATGCAAATAGTGTTATTTTCACGCGAATTTACACAAAGAGGCCAAATTATACTGTCCTCATGAACAATAATAGGGCAATACATAAGCGCGAGTGAGACGGAACGATTTTACCCTCTCTGCGCTCTACATCTACACTACTGCAGATGAGCCAAGCGGTGACTTGGCCTCTCTCGTTCCAAGCAGAGCGCACGTAAGCGCTTACAACAGAAAATGCTTGTTTGAAACAAGTATATTTGTATTATTTTCAATTAGTTTTTGTAAAAACGATTTAATAATTACTATTTATTGTTACTGTTGTTATTTTTTATGTTTTCATAAATTTGAAACTATTATTTATTTCTATTTTAATTGTACCTACTGTTACTTGTCACAGTTATTTAAATTAAACATTTATAAACAATTAAACAATAATAAATCATGTATTCTAGAAATATACAAACACCAACAACCAAGAGACAAAACAACAGTACGAACTACTTACAACAATGGGAATAATTTAATTGAACTGTTAAGAAAAAAGTTAAATAAATAAATAAATCATTACAATGATTACTTTTGCATCTAATATTTTCATTATTAGTTCTTTTGAATTATATAAATATAAAAAATATAATCTTTCAAGCGTAAAACAGATAAAAGCATCGGAATAATAGGTGAGGTTGAAAATTTGTTGGCCTCGGTTGAGTGGTGGGGAGAACCCACTAGCTGCTGCTTGGGCTTTACGCTACCCGCTATACGCTCACGCCGTACAGCTAGCCAGCTAGCTATTACTGAGTAATATAATATATTAATTTAATCATTGAATTTTTAGATTTTCTATTTCTGTAGTTATTGCTTATATGCTCACATCTCGCATCATAATTATAATTCAATTACTAAATGTCTTCTAATGAATTCGTAAATTTTATTAGGAAAAATAAAGATGCAAATAAAAATTTATTGGGAGCTTTAAAATCGCAAAAGAAATATAAATTTAAAAATATTTTTTAATATTTAAGACTGACAATGTTACTTTTGTTATAGAATTTTTCTTAATTTTATGTTAATATTTTATTTAAATTTATTATTTATGTAACTGTTTTCTTACAATAAAATAAATTATGAGTTTTTGACTTTTACCCGATTTTGTTTTTTTAGAATTTGTTAAATTTGTTTTATTGTAAAGAACTCTATATTATCTTACTTTGCATTAAAACACGTTTGACCCTGAAATTTTTTAAAAAAGCATTTTTTTCTCACAAATTTTAAATCCATCGATAGGTCCCGTATTGTGATATTATAAATCTGGCCTCAGCTCACTCTAAATTCACGCACCGCCACTGTCCAGAGGTGTTCCCAGTAGTGGAAGGATCGGTGAGCTAAATTTGTGAGCTTACTTTGAACGGGTCCCTATCCCAACCCCGTCAGCCGAAGGTTGGATTGTTCTTAGACGGGCCCCATATATTATCAAAATATAACTAAAAACTGTATAGTACATGGAGGTAATCACTAACGCATAATGTATGTACATACATTTAATATTGACTCATTTGTATGATTAAGGATATGTATGTCCTATTTTGTCAAGTATAGAATGTTTACATACATGTACTAATGATAAATAGATATTTCCTCTCTTTTTATGTCATTCATAGTATTCGTGCAATAAGCAATAACGTCTTTTCTGTTTTTCAAATGCTATCAGCTATCAGTATATGCAAAGTTCAACCTATCAATGACGTACATTGCTGAGTATTTTTTCATGTTGATTTAAAATGAGTCACGATGCCGACATTTTTACATAAATGAAAATTGTTATTCAACATTATTTTTCAGTAAAATCCTGTTATGCTTAGAGTTATATAAGGCCTGCATTAAGATTTTATCAAATAGTAACAATGGAATAAATTTATCTGACATGATATAAATAATCTTAAGTAGTTGTAATTGAGTAACCTGATGGTGATTCATAAAAATCTTTGAACGAAGACTATTAATAGTACACATGATATTTCTATTTGCTTTTTAAACCTAATCACTTTTGTATTCTTTATTATACTTTGTATTGTAATGAGCAAAGTTGAAGTTCAAATTTACACTAAAAAAAATTGATGTGGCCAGTACATTACCTTCCGTCAGTTCTATGCATTTTGTACAAATACCACATAGAAAGTTTCTTGTAAAAGATTCCATATTTTTCCAGTACATTACTTTCAGTCAGTTCTATGTATTTTGTACAAATTCCAAACAGAGAGTTTCTTGTAAGAAATTCTATATACATACATATTTCCAGCATTCCAGAAAAATTATAACACAAACATACTATTACTGAGTTTACATGCAGTTTTGAAACCGTTTTTAGTTTTGAAAACGCCATGTATACAGTGTCAAAACGGTTTTGAATTATTTCAAACCAAACCTAAAATTCATGGGTTGGACTTGAAAACTAGTTTCAAAACTACTCATGTAAACACTTAAAATTCAGTTTCGATACTGCGCATGCGAACAGAGCATAACGTTTCTGTCGCTTTGTGTTACAGGTCTGTGTTACTAACCTTCAAATAAACGGACAGTTGTGTAGTTTTAGTGCGTAGTGGTACGAAGTATAAAAAACTAATTGGAATAATAGCAAAACGAAGTATTTGGAGTGAAGAGAATCTGTCACTTACATCATCTAAGAGCCAGTATTTCCATCTTCAGATAAAGTGCGGGATAACTTATTTGTCGGATAAATGAACAATATCGCATCAAAAAATGATATTCAATATAATTTACTTCATTTATGCTTTTATTTCGATGCGATATTTTATCATTTATCTGACGGATAGTTATCCTGAACTTTATCCGGAGATGGAAATACCGGCCCTAAACGCGCATGCGCCGAAACTGATTTCAAATCAATTTTTAAACTTGTTTTGAAAACTGCATGTAAACAGTTTTGCATAATTTTGACTGAAAACTGAAACCATTTTCAAAACTGCATGTAAACGTAGTATATGTCAATTACGCAACACTGACATTTGTCAATCAGAATTTTCTTGATATAGTATATGTTTCCATAGCACAGCTGGCTGCTTTGTGAAATAGGGTATTCCACCATTTTTTAAAAACAATTTCAATATAAAGTATAAGTAAAACTAAGACTGTTGGTGAAAATCCAGTGAAAATATGCCAATTAATAAGCGTGTTATGGTCCCCCGAGGTTTGAAAATATAGATGTGACGTCACGAATATAAGTTTTTATATAAAACTGTTTTCTTCGTGGATCTAAATGTATGCTATTTTTAAATTATATTTATAAAAAAATTAATATTATGACACTGTACAAGTCTACATGCTTTATAATTGCAAGTGTATCTAAATTATTAAGTTTATGCAAGGAATTTATATTCATATATAATATCATAAGTGGTAAATTTTTGCCGGAAAAATTTTCAGATTGTTACGAGAGCCGGTTGCCTAGCAAATTATTGAGTGACATTGACAAAAAAATCACGAGTTGTCAAACGAGTGATTTTTGATAAATGTCACGAGATAAATTGGCAACAGGCTCGAGTAAAGCAATCGGAAAATTTTTCCAGGATAAAATTTAACCACGAATGGTATTCGGATGACTATTTCCAAAATAAAAATCAGATAATCATTTACATAATTTTTTTCTTGACAAAAATCTTATAATTTTTATTGTGTTTAGAGGTATTGGCCCGTATTCTGAACGCAATTTTATAATAAAAGCGCTTGTATGGAGCACGCTTTTACATTATATTCTTATGAGAAGTTTGCTCCACAAAAGCGCTTTTATTATAAAAGTGCGCTCGGAATACGGGCCATTATGTTTCAGTTTGCCTTTTCAACGTTTTAAATAGATTCCTGTCCGAATCGACTCGTTTTTAATAAAAGCTGATAACACTGAAATTATACAGACTTTGACAGGTAAACAATATATTTCGAAAACGTCAAAAAAATTTCGCTTCAAAACTCATTTACTTGTAAAAATACATCTTATTGGCTTAAAGGGTGCGAAAATTTTTTTGTGTCTGTGTTTTGTCGAAGTGATACTTGGTAACTAGGTAGAATCCTGAATTTGGATTGATTTATATATTTATGAATGAAATAGTCAAATAAAAACTGTTTGAGAATTGCTATTCTGGACTCCTCTCCTAACTCAGTATTCGTTATATATTTATAGGTGGTATTTGAGTCGCCAATCAAAATAAATATGGATTTCATATGAGTGTCGAGCCGCTAAAACAAAAACACAATTATTTCGGAAGTATTTCAATTATATCATTTTATTTCTTTATTAATATTCGTTATTAAGCATATACTTTCACTATTTTTTACTAATTTCACTTAATTCGATTGACCTGTAATACCCTATTTAATTTCTTTATATTTTTTTACCTCTATATCCATTGAATATGAAGCATAAAATGTGATCAAATCGTATAGAGAATAAAATATTCTTCAATAATAACATTAAATGTGAAAACATGATATTTAACATCGTTTTTTCAAGAAAAACTGTTAAAATCTTAAAATTAGGTTACTTCCGCTCGACTAATTATAACCAAAATCTAATCAGTTCTTCATATGGATGTAAAGAAAAGGAATGCGCAAAAATTATAATTTTTGGAAAGGTGGTATTGGAGTTATGCGATCCGAAAGAATTGTCACACACACATACATACATACATACATACATACGTACTTACATACAGACATCATTGTAAAAATAGTAAAATCGTATACTAGGTTCCATAAAGCGTGCTTATTTATTAAAATATTATCATCGATTTTTTTGACAATACCTTACCTTCCTTACCTAAAGGTGACAGAAGGTAAAAAGAGGTACCTACATATTGGGGTTCGATACTAATTTTTTGATTTTTTGTATATGTATATTTTTTAATTGAATTTTAAATTATGTGACGTCAGACCTAACACGTGTGTTTCCTATTTAGTAAAACATGAACTTAAGTTGTTTACATATCTGTTTTTAGTAATATAAAATATATTCATTTCACTTAGTACTACTGTGTATAATCACAATGCAGTAGTGACGTCATATACTTATAGCCCTAATAGTTTTTATTAAAATTATTATGAACGAAAGTTTATATATTTTAATGAAAATTTTAATTAAAATAATTTGTAACGAGAATGGTTTTCATCTTTCATCCACAAATATTCTATTTTTCGTATATTTCTCATCGCTAATATAAAACCAACTAAAGATTACAACAGAGTCCTTGGCGATTATTTAATCCAAATTTGGTTTAATAAAATGTAGGAGTTCAAGTCTGGTGTGCTGTCATACATACATATAGATTCAAAGATACCAACTGTATGAAGTACAACAATTGAATGTAAAGTAATATTTTGTTGCTTCTGATATCCGGATCGTGGGGATATGTATGTAGGTAATTATTGAAACTTTCATCCATCGATCTATCAAAACGAAATATTTTTTTACCCACACATTGGGTCATAGTTATTCGATTCTAGGTCCTATCGAAAGTGCTTGTATCTTAATTTTACTGTTAAATATAAGACCGGATCTTCATCATATATGTACATCATGTAGCCTTGGATAATTTTTTGTACTTCTTTTTTAGGAAAGTTATTTTATTTTTTTCTGTATTATCTCTCAAGATATTGGGGTTGAAGTTGAATCTCTCAGGAAATCATAACAAAATAATATCATATCCTTATCTTTTTCATTCTTACAATTATTTTAGTTGTATGTACGAGTATAAGGACTGATAACTGTTAATTTACATACTGATCCCATAGCATATTAAGAAAAGAACTATTCAAAGTTTAATATATGTTTAAACCGGCGCCAAAATCCAGGAATATTTAGACGTCATTAGCGTACTAAACAGAGCTTATATCAAATCTTCTGCTGCGCTCAAAGCTTTCTGATTGGGTAACACAAGAAAAAATTCATCTAAGCGCTACACAAAGAAATTTTCTACAAATAATTTTATTTTCAATCATGTGGAATATAATTATTATCATACTCAAAATTATTACGGGAAATAATTGTTTTCATGCAAACAATTGTGATTACCGCTTCAATACCATGCATAGTCGTCCAAATAGCAGATGTCAAAAATTTTAAATACATATTGAAATTTATTTTATTTTTGTGAACGATTGCGGAAAAAAAATTGTTGACTATTGTAATTTAGTTGGCAGTTAATAGAAAACCGGCAACCGTATCAACCAATGTTAAACCGATATTACATTAGTCAACTTTGGTTGTTGGGAACGAACAACTTCGGTTGTGTCATTCAAAGTTGACTATTGTAATATATTAGTTGCCAGTTGATAGAAAACCGGCAACCTTATCAGCCAAAGTTAAACCGATATTGCATTCGGTTGTGTCATTGAAAGTTGACTAATGTAATTTAGTAGTTGCCAGTTGAAAACCCGCAACTTTTTCAACCAAAGTTAAACCGATATTACATTAGTCATCTTTGGTAGATGGGAACCGACAACTTCGGTTGTGTCAATCAAAGTTGACTAATGTAATTTAATAGTTGCCAGTTGATAGAAAACCGGCAACCGTATCAACCAAAGTTAAACCGATATTACATTAGTCAACTTTCGTTGACGGGAACGAACAACTTCGGTTGTGTCAATCAAAGTTGACTATTGTAATTTAGTAGTTGCCAGTTGATAGAAAACCGGCAACCTTATTAACCAAAGTTAAACCAATATTACATTAGTTATCTTTGATTGGTGGGAACCGACAACTTCGGTTGTGTTAATGAAAGTTGACTAATGTAATTTAGTAGTTTCCAGTTGATAGAAAACCCGTAACCACATCAACCAAAGTTAAACCCGATATTACATTAAGACATCTTTGGTTGATGGGAACCGACAACTTCGGTTTGTGTCAATCAAAATTGACTAATGTATTTAGTAGTTACCAGTTGATAAAAAACCGACAACCGTATCAACCAAGTTAAACAACAGTCAACTTTAGTCCCAAATTGCCCTCAACTCGGGGTTGCAATTGCTTAGTTGAGAAATGTAATGAGTTAAATAGTAATTCACTTCTTTAGACGGTTTAGCATTTAAAATTAAATATGTCAAAGTGGAACGCGGACGTTATAAGTCAATTTCTGAATATTTATGAAAAATATTGTATCGTAAGAGGTTACCTACGACATTTGGTCTGCGAGCCCCCAGCCAGTACGTGCGAGTCGATGCCTATGATACAAATTCTAGAGTCTAATAGTGAGAAAATGGGCAGACACTCGGAAAGCGATCGATAACATTGGTGGGGCACGCGGCAGGTGGGAAACGAAGCAGGCCCTTGTGTAAAAAAGAGGGGAGATAAGCGTAATTATCCGCGCATTGTTATATTCGTCGAGACATTGGTAGAATTTTCTGGCAAATATTAGAGCAACTATATAAGCGACATACTTGTGTTACAGAGAGTTAGTCCGTCAGAAGGACAGTTAAATAGAAAGTAAGCCGTAAGGAGTCAGTGAGTGTCGAGTGGAATACTCGGGAAGTTACTGGTATACTAGGATAGCTGTGGGAGTGAATACTCGGTAGTTTTGAGCAGTATTGGGAAGCTAAGTATACTGCGAGGCTATGTAACAGCGAGTGGAAGTGGATACTTGGGACTGGTGCTGAAGAGTTGTGGCATACAGACATTCAATGATACTGAAGCTGTGGAAGTTAGCCCGTCAGTCACGTAGTATTTTGGATTTTCGTGTGGGAGCTAAAAATAGGCAACAGAAAATTTACCAACTAAAAACTTTATGTCTTAAAATTGGTACATAAATAAATAAAATTGTACAAAGATGCGAATTTATCGTATGACTTAAAATATCTGGGTACCTAATTTAAAAAAAAATGCCTTTTTTAAAATTAACAGCGAAACAACATAAGACAGAGTGAAGATAAATTTCAATTGTATGTATGTTGAATATATATATATATATATATATATATATATATATATATATATATATATATATATATATATATATATATATATATATATATATATATAAAATTTATTTCACAGGAGTTTGCAAAATCTACCTTAATTTTCACAAAAATCTAATAATTTTATTTTTAATTTCCGACAATACAGCAGTTTAAAGCTGGCAACACTGGTGGCAGTACTGTTTGCTAGTCCGAACGCGTTACTTACACAGTACTTAATTAATACAAAATACAAATACTCGACACTAGCAATGAGTGCCCGTGGGGTGACGCCCGCTAAACGCCCGCACGGTACAAATATGTCATTATCATTACCGAAATCTGGGTACCAAGCAAATTGGCACACCCAGCAATGGGTAATATGCCGTGATGATATTATATTTATTTATTTTACAAGTTGGAAATCTTATAAAATAAATAATAGAATAGATATACATTGTTACTTAGTAATTGATGTATTAAAAATATTTCAAAATGACTGTACTTTTTATTGGTAAAAATAATTTGTGTATGGAGGCAGAACCCCTTCGCTTTTCTCGTGCGGGGGCAGAGCCCCCTCAGATTTTTCCGTGTAGGGGCTCGAGCCCCGAAGCCCCCACGTAGTCGGCGCCTATGGAAAGGCGTGAATTCTGTCCGAGCAGTGGAGGTCGGTAGGTCGGACAGTCGAACGTGATATAAATAAACAGTGACATAAATAGTAGAAATAAATAATCAGTAATATCGTGTAAATAAATAGTCGTCTTAATTGTTTAAATAAATACATAGTGTTAGTATTTAACTAGTTAATTATATTTGTAGTCTTAAATTAGTATTTACTATTTGTTTAATATTAGTAATCGTCATTGTTATTATCTTTTAAATATTTATTTATCGTTTTAATAAACATCTATTTTAATTAATACTAATTCTTACTTCACCCAAATAAATAAAAACGGTACAATATGCTATTCTGTGGATTAAACTAGAACTTACTGCCAATTTGAAGATTTTTTTTCAGTTATTTCAGACAGTGCAGCTAGATAAATATATCGTTCATGGATAAATACTGAACTAAGAACTAATCTGGTTGTACATATGTTGGCAAATGTAATTAATTTTTGCAACATTGGTTGAAGAAACCCAAGTTAATTCAATCAAGGTTGCCAGTTTCCTTCAACCACAGTTGACTAATGTAATACTTGTGTGACTACACCGCTATCTCATGGAATGCTGTTTTATACAATCATTGATATCTGCTATCCTCATTTTACTCTTATACAGTTTGCTAGCTATATTAAATTTCCATTTATAATTCTTCAAATAAAGTTTTTGATTCTAAATATCACCTACTCAGAAACATAACACTTTAATCTTTAAAATTAAAACAATTCAAGGTAACTTGACGAAGAAAATACTACAATATTCTACATAAACAATAAACAACTTTTTTCCTTCATTTTTATATCTACGTAAACAAACTCCAAATTCCAAAATTGGCAATTACAGTATATAATTTGTTATTTGGTTCTCGACTCGTCGAATCAAAGAGGTTATCGCCTATTTGTTTGATTTATCAAAGAAGAAGACCTCTCAGTCAAAATCTATAAAATAACAACGGTTTGTTAAATTTCAGCACAATTTATTTATCTCTATCTGTATTCGGAAGTATAAGAGCGACATTCTGTGTAAACCTCGTGAAAGGGGGTCACTAAGAGAGAGTTTACAAGACAATCTACAAGTCAGTACTTCGTATAGTGACTAGTGTGCAAGATGGATACAAAATTCATACTAAACAATAATCGGTAAGAACGATTTAATACCTTATTAATTTATTTCAATGTTGAGTGTATGAAGCAAATGAAACACTTGAATTTTAATTCAAGTTGTTTTGTATGTGAGGTCTTACTTAAGTACTCATAATTATGTGTACTGTGTGATGTATTATGCATGATTTAATGTAAGTGATGTTTTTTTTTA